>SJJU01000707.1:0-86435 GCA_012932125.1 Conopomorpha cramerella | reverse complement strand
CGCGATATAGCGCAATTTGAAATTTTACTTCTTAATTTGGTCGGGTTAATTGGCGGCTATGTTTGGCGGCTAACTTCACACCGGTCTATATTTTTGGAATAAATTTAACCTTAAGAATCCAAAATAATTGACTCTAATATCCGTTAAGCCAAAACATTGGTTGGAAAACTGTTCAAGCACGATTCGTTTTCGATCCTACGCTATTGGTTTAATCTAAAGGACAATTTTGGAAATGTATATTTATTTGGCACACAAACACAAAGCTTTTATTTTTTTTATTAAAACTCGGTTTTATGTTACTAGTTGATAAATGTTAGCACCTAAAGGCATGGGAAAGAAACGTTCATAGGTGTAAGAAAAGAAATCCTGCTAACATATTTGTTACTATTGGTATCACAAAAACTGCTGCATGGATTTGAATGAAACTTTACTGTAATACATATACCTAACTAGCTGACCCGGCAAACGTTGTTTTTCCAACATACATTACATTATGCATGCATTACAAATGTAAACCTACCTTATGAATCACGCTATTTACTAAAGAAAACCGCATGGAAATCTGTTGCGTAGTTTTCAAGATCTAAGCATACATAGAGACAGACAGCGGGAGGCCACTTTGTTTCATGGAGTACGACATGGGCTATATTTTGTGACAAATTTCTAGAGGGATAAACTGCGAGTAACACCGGGGTATACGTAGTCTGGTATATTTTAAAGGAAAACACCCAATGCAAACCGGTCTAGTACCTACAGAGCAGGGTACAAAGTTAGCATTTGCATTGTGCGGTTGAAACAGGCGAGTGGAGGACGCGACTGTCCGAGCTTTCAAACTAATGCACCACTCAGGGTTGCTCCGTGGGAAACCTAGTAGATATAAAAGTTGATGAAGGCACAAGAGTGTTAGCGCGTCTTGGGAAAGGTCTTAAGACCTGCAGTGGATGTCGCTAGTCTGACAAGATTATTATGATGACCTGTATTATTTTTATTTAACGATACAATGTTCAAAAGCTTCATGTACGGTATTTTTTCTTCCTGTTTGTACAACTTAACGCAAACACGTTCAAGAACCAAAGAAGTATCTAAGTTAAACAAATCCTATATTTTTTTTCTTACACAGACTAAATATCATCTGCCAGAATAAAAACAAATCGTAATTTTTTACAAAAGAAAAAAAATTGCATCGGCAACCCTAAGGCTGTCATGTTGAAATAAAGCCCGTCCTACACGTCGCAACTCGCGCGGCGAATAGAGTGAAAAAATCCCAGTTCAAAAAGCCACCAGACTCTGTCCGCCGCCACCGCCGCCGCCGGGCCCCGCTGCCCCTTTGTCACACTGTCACCGGCTACGACCACACACTAAAACTATAATACCACTGAAAAACCCTACAGCACTGAGAAGTACTATTGTGAGCAGAAATCACGTTAAACTGGTACAGTCGAGGCTACTGTGTAAAGCGTCCTCTAAGCCTGCAAACGCAATATGTACATATAGATACACAAGTTGTTTTGAATTTGTCTTTTACGGCCGCATTTTGTTAAACTACTGAATGTACGAACTAATAACGTTTCTGAACAGAACACTCCAATGTATCTATTGTACGTAAAAGCTATTCACGTGTATACATTCACTCGATTATTAAAGGAAGATTTTACGAGATAACCATATTCGATGAGGCTTGTAAGCCGATACTCATAATACGTTTATCGCGAGATCTAAAAACGGGCCGGAATAAAAGGTTGAGTGAATCAAACACACGGCTCCTTTGTGAATGTCGCGTGCCGTAATACGACACTTTTGGGCCTCAGTGTACTTCACCCTCATTAGGGTTGCCACATAATTAATATCGACCACACAATAGGCACCTATAGCACATTTTTTATTAAAAAATATATATTAATAAAATCACAATCTCGAGCGAAACTAATCGCCACGTCGCCGTTCATAATGAAATGCGGGCTTTCGCACTGATATTAGGAAACGTTCGTAATAGAATCACATGAGCGTGAAAAAATAGAGAAGTAAAAATGGCGTGACACCCTCGTTTAGCCGGGGCGGGCGGGGCGAGGGCGGGCGGGGTGTCGGCGTCGCATCAGCACTTTTGCCAACAGGCTTTAGCGTGGAAAACCCAATTTGTTGGCTCGATTAACATGCCCAGTTTCACTGCGATCCTCGCGATTGACTTTCATCCCACTTGTTACGTATGGATTGACAGGTTTCGGTGGTTTACTCCAGAGAGGGGTTCGCACACAAGAGACTAGGAAAAAGAAATGCTGAGGGATATTCTCGGGCCCTTGCGGTTTTTCGAAAATAGCTTTTGAGAGTACATTGACCGTCGTTTTTTGAAAAAGGTAAAACGTTCACAAACTAAATAGTTGATGTAATTCATCTTGGATATTTTTTCCTAAAATGTGAGGATTTATAATAAGCATGTGGTCTTGAGAAGTGCAAAGCGCCGTTCTGACTTTATGAATACCACGATCAACGCTTTTCTGCTATACCCTTTCAGCAGTGGATTTTTCCCTTACCCTTTCAGCATTGGCTTGCTAGAGAATAATATACAAAGCTGATGTGTCTGTCACTGTATTAGGGCCTCGATATTTCGTGTCGTCGATACCTCGACAACCTACTAGTACTTGGTGCGGCTCACGATTTGGGATTCCGAGAACAGTGGCTACGAGTAAGGGCTGAGCGATTTCTTTTATGACAAAATTAATTAAATTGAGACAATTTTACGTAGTAGATAAGAAGTCTGTAACTCTCCTTCAGCGCTGATCTCCGCTCAAGTAACGTGTGTTTTACTCTTATTATTGTCTGTGTAAAAGAGACAAACTTTGTTTTAAATAAGACTTGTGAACGGATTATTTTCAGAATATGAGCCGAAGTCTTTGTTGCAGGTGCGGTATAAGCTCGAGTTTACCTCCGTTTATGACGCACTTATACCCGGTAATATACATAAACAATGTCCGTAGTAAAAGGCATAAGTTTAGTTAGTTTAGTTATGCCGATATTAGACTGACATGTACAGTATTGTGAGTCGCATTACCACTGACATACCGCAATAGTCATTTACATCACACAAAATGGAACACATCCATACAATTACTTCGTCCGAGTAGTTTTTAAAAAAAAATAACGAAAATCGCCAATCGCTAGTTGGAAGTCGCGTCGTGTCGCCTACTCCGCGGGCGAAGTTAATTGTTTTTAATTCTTGTCCGGCGAAGTCGCAGTGTAACTCTTTTAATTACACCCACAGGTCGGCCTAATGGCGGGCTTCGTGCCGGCGCCATCGCGATTCGGAGCTCTTTTGTCTCGGTACACTCTCCACCACGTCTCTCTATACTATTCCATGTTTGAATATTAAAAAAAATAATATTGTCTGTGCCATGTTTGACGTGTTGTGTGTGACAGTCTACTTTTTTTTTAAAGTAAGTGATATGGCGCGAATCTACCTACGTTTTTTTTAAAAAGTATTGATGATTAATTGATGATCTGTATACATGTTCAACCTAACTATGATTATGTACCTACCTAGGCGTGACATTTCTAAACAAAGTAGGCACATCATTGTGTTTTCGTACGCTTTCTAAACAGTTTTATAGTTAATCTGTGGACAAATTGTCTCCGGGCTTCAAGTAAAAATTTGTTCTTTATGCTTAATAAAAAAGTAATCAACTGTTAAAAGCAAAGACTGAACCACGACAACAATCAATATCAATCACAATCTATGAGAGGTCCTATAATAACTGGGTGATCTGCTTCAATGAAACTTATTAAGTCGACTGAAAGCCCAATTGGTTCTGTACCCAATTGTACCACTGAACACAGACACTTAAAAATATACACTTCGGACATGACCTTGCGTTAAAGCTAAAATCTTACACGGAGAGCTCAAGAAAAAATAGTACAAAGACTAAGGAACGTACTACGTACAGTGCAGTCCTCATTTGGTTAATTCCGAATACTCGATACTCAATTAAATGGACACAAAAGGAGAACTTTCGACGGGATACCGGGAGCACTCACGACTTCTGCCCGCTTTAATTTGTACGGGAACTGAACCCCGGACATTGGACAAAGGACTATAACCAGCCTACTTTTTCATTGGCGGTTAATAAGCGACAGTGGAATAACGAACTTTAATTTGTTCCTTTTATTTTCATTCTGTGTTTTTTATGCGAAACTCTTTTGTTTTAAAAAAAGTATTTCAACACTGTGGTTTTATTTTTTATTACAAACTACGAGTGGATGTCTCGCAATTTCATTGGCGTAGTTTCAGTATTTCATACAAACTATAACACACTCTATATAGCGACGCGTCCCGGGGGATCGGAACCGGACCTTAAGCTACCTCGCCACCAATTTTCAGCCTAATCGGTTCAGCCATTCTTGATTTACAAACAGTGTAACTAACACGACATTGTTTTATGTATATACATAGATTGTAACATTTTAATCGCGTCCTACCCCCGTAACATGAGGTCTTATAGTGATATTTTTCCCCATTGTGTGACAGGGATAGATAGCGTTAGACGAGTGTCATAAAAATGTCACTGTAACACAGAGAAAACAATATTACTTCAAACACTTATGGTACGGGGCCTAGGCTAAACTGTGCTAATTTCTTTTGTGGTATCTTACACACGTCTAAGAATATCACCTATTTCAAATGTTAACTTCGGTCCACCCTATGATGAATGTATTAGTAATCCACACTACGTTAAAAACACAAGTTAAAGAATTAAAAAAAAATAACTTCAAAACTCTAAATGAAAAAGCAATGTCGCCCGGTTGCTGAATCAACAAATGCTGCGGTCTCATTCAACACGCGTCTATAATTACTGTTAACCCTAAAATACGGGGTGCTTGTACCCGCTACGATACTTGCGGTCGCCCCCGCGGTCGCCCCCGCGTCCGCAGCAAGACCAAACCGACAAACACCACTGGTACAGATTCCCGTGATAATAACTAATCTAACATTCTTCGTTTCGTTTCGCGTTAATCGACAAGAGTCCTAAACACTCTAGTGATAGAGCCGAGAGTTCTTTTTGAAAAACATCGATGCGTTACTTACGAGAATAGGGTACTATCAAGTGATATGTTAACCCTCGAGATGCACACGAGATCAGTGTGGCAGGATTATTGAGGGGAAACAATGCCGATGAATTGTTATCGTGATTTGTGGTAAAAAATAGTTTTTCCTCATTGATGGATGGTTTGTTTTTTGTTTTCGCGTCTTGGTTGCGTACTACCGGTCTAGATATCTCCTCAGTTATTAGTGGGTACTCCAATTAATAACATACCTACAATAATTGTGCGCAAAAAGATTTCACAAAATATGACGCAATTAATTTTCACGTGATTGACGGTCACGTGTTGTTTTTTTACGGAAAATGCTATCTATGTATGTCATTGGCGTGCACACCATATAGACAAAAAGAGACTGCCTACCTTAGTATCTTGGTTACCCGATCTAATAATACAGCTATTGCTAGATCCTTTTTTGTTGTACTCACGACATAGGCTAACGAAGGTCCTGTGTTTTGTAGGTGACGAGATAGGTCCTGTATTTCGTAAAGACAAGTTACCTACATAGGTGCAATCCTTGCGGATTACTGCCTACCTTGTCGTAAAAGCCAGTGCACGCCACTTATGTATATCGGCGTACAAAATACAGCTAAATAAAAAACGTCATATATACGTGCTATTTATAATAACCTACCTATCTTATAAACTGATACACTAAAAGTCGTGTACGCACGCGGATATTTGTAAAACGCGATTTAAAAAAGAATAAATCTCTTGCTAGGCGCACAGCGGCGGGCGCTCCGGCAGTCGTGTTGTAACTTTTTTATCCGGATTCCCCGGGGGACGGACATAATCGTATCTGCACACGTCACTTGAGCCAGTTCTCGATTTGACACCCCTGACACCGCTGACACCCCACCCCTGACCACTAATCACTGATTTAAATCAGAAAGTTCGTCGAGATTGAAACGGCGTTTTGTGTAATTCTTTTTTTTTTTTCATTTTTGTATTTCACCGCGCACGCATTGTTCTCGAAGGGTTAAATCATATCATTTCGCAATAGTGATGTAATTCACTTACAGGGGTACCTTGTAATCTATAGCCACAACAAAAAAACGTCGACGATTATGCGGTGTTAGTGAGAATTCGCGTGTTATATTGTGTTCTGAAAGTGTGAGCGTACTTGTTGATTGCACGTTGCGTCCAGATGTCAATTGTGTGACTGGTTGGCTGTGCCTTCTGACTGGAATTACACTATTGTGGCGACGTCACGGGAACAAAAGACCCCTACGCCTACGTGCAGTATTGACTGCAGTTTTTCTCGCGTTGTAACCGCACGCGAGGCCTGTAAATGACTGTTATTAGACACTTTGACACATAATATTTATATTGGAATAACGCTGCTACAAGACGCGGTGGCGGTAGATTTAATAAAATATTGAAATGTGTTCGTATTGTATGCACATTAATGAGGAGCACACGCCGCCACTCGGCTGCATATTCATGAAGATGGACGCTTGGTTAGGTCACTCTTGTCGGGGTACACTGACCGTCGGAGGACTCTTTACTTTTATAACCAATTTCAATTCTATACTAGCTGTCCTGACAAACATATTTTGTTTTATCATAGGAATTTGTACCCCGTTTAGAAATACGGCTGATGGGGGTAAAAGGTGTGTTTATTCAGCTTTTAAACGATCTATGGAGTTCAAAATCCAAATCAGTCCAGCCATTGCCGAGTTTTAGTGAGACTAACGAACATCAATTCATTTTTATATTTTCGATATTTTAGATATACATATTATAGAATATTTTCAAAACGAAATTCTATTTGCATCGGTTTTGGCGTTGCCTATTTTTTATTGAAATATTTTTTTGTTGTAAGTAAGTAAAACCCACTCGGTCATGTAACAAGATGGTCGTTATTTGTAGCTTTATTGCCCAAATATTAAGCTGCGAATAAGCTCATTCTATATCCTTTAAAATACTGATCTCATGAAACAAGTTTCTCTAAAATTATATACTTACAAAAGCAAGAATGCTGCGAACATTAATTATACTTTTACGAGCAGAATCATAAATTGACACTACGCCAATAAAAAATATATAATCGAACACATTGACGCCATTAGCGTTTTTTTTCTTCATTAACCGGCCACGGTCGAGCGTCAAAGAAAGCGTACAGCAGAACGTCACATATTGATAATGACGCATCCATGATGCCGTGCGTAGTGTGCCACTAAAACCAAAGTGTGTTTTAGCAATTACAAGAGAGGCGTAAAATACACAAGACATTGTTTGCGGATGTTGCGCGTTGTGTAATGAAATAACGTCACTATTTAGCGACAATTGACCATAGCTAATAAGTTTTCTAAAGAAAAAAAAAAACAATATGTCAAAGATAGTGGGAATCGAAGGTTGCATGTCTTTTTACTTCTTTATTCTATGATCTCTCGTCTTGGGACTCGCTAGTGTTTTTTTTTTAAACAAACTCCCCAATAAGATTATATTCTTTACTTCCAAATTTTTTAAATCCAATTCTGCTATCTTTAATCCCAAATTTCCCAAGGAAATGAGACAATCTGTGGGTAACACCGCGGTGTATTTGAAACACCGCGAGAACATGTGTTCTTCTTAGAGTACAGCGCCAGTGTATATTGGCCTTTGGTCTTATGGTATTAAAGGAGCGTATTTATAATTTATTGAGGTAGGCATCAGGTATAAGGTTCGCGAGCCACGCCGGCGCCATGTTGACGGCCATTTTTGCACTGAGATGGACTAATTTGATTAATCTGCACATTCATAAGATTCAATAATGCGAGCTGCGATGTACTTGGTGATGTGTCAACTGTGACAAATTGCGAATGAGATTCCTCCTTTGTTAACCTATATCTCCCTTGTTAGTGTTGTATGAATTTACTTTATGTAGAAACTTATAAGTTAGTAAATAAGTAAGTGAATTCAAATCATGCCGTTAAAACCAAAGTGTTCGGAAGCATTTGCTGTCGTGTTTTGCTTAACCGAAAGATCGTGCAAGTTTCAAAAAAATATACTCACAATTTAAACTATATTTCTTCCAAATGGAATTGTTTCTAGTTCTCTAGTTCTGAACTGAAAGAGCAAATTTATTTACCTACCTACCACAGTAAAAACTAAATATTACAAAGAAAGAACATATTTTATTGTCGCTAAATAGGCAAGTAGTACGTAGTATACTGATTTTCAGCCAGAGCCCGAAATCATTAGCCCTAAAATTGTCGTCAAAATTTTACCCTATAAAATATCGATTACAAAGAAGGGAAATGTAAAGGTAATACCCAACTGGCGGACATGTTAAAGACGTTCCCCGCATCGGGTGCAAGTAATCTTATAATCTATGACGTCACGTGAAACAAGCCAGTGTGAATAATTAGTATAATTACAGCCTCCCTTCTCTTGAACCGCCGCCGCCGTACGAGATAACCCAATCACTCTTTAACAAGTTTCTGTGAAATAAACGCCGTAATACATTATAACCCTCACAATGTCAGGGTTCGAAATCACGACGTTTTTAACGGGCGGAAGCATAAAAGACGAGTCGTTCGTACAAACACTAATTAAAACACACACACAACAACATAGGCACCTACATAAAAGTATCACGTCAACTTTGATGTCACGAAAGTCGTCAAAATATTCGACGAGAACGACGAAAGTCGTCGCGCGGGTAATTGGTATAGACTGAGGATAAAATAATTAGGAACGGCCATCATCCCTCGACATTTGGACAAACAGGGACTGTGCGGTGGCCCCGCGGCGTCTTTTTATCGGCTGGGGACCGCAAATTTCTATTTGCATATCTGGGGCCCCATAAATCTATGTTTCACTTATTAGGGGTTCGTGTTGCAGGATGAAACCGGGACAGATTCAGAGCAGGGTTAGTTTCGAAGCTCCGATTATTTGAATTGTGAATATTTGCGTCCGTCTAGTTTTGACAGGGGGTTTGTTGGTTTAGAGTGTTTACTTTTATGTGCATGCACTAGTGTACCTGTAGTTTACGGTTTGGTAACTCTAGATTTTATGTGGTATTTGTACTTGCGCGACATTTTTTTTTGTATGTAGGCACATGTCGGCGTCATTCGTTGGACCAAAACCTCAACTTTTGTTGTGCGATAATGCCTAATGTATGCCAAGTGCTGTTCAGTTGTTGGAGAAAATAATGCCGAAGTGTGACGACATATAAAGAAAATAACAATCGTAAATTATTGTAAAATAGCAACGGAATTTCTCGTAATCTATTCGTACATTGAAACGGAAGAACGACTTACGCTAGCTACGTTATGTACTAGCGCAACAATGAATGTAAAAAAAAATATTATGATGACAGGAAGTAGCGTGAAATTAAAGTTGCTAATCGAAATTCAAACGAGCCAGTAAAAAATAATGAAACGCACGAGTTTATAATCCTAATGTCTTCAACTAAATTACAAAAAAACACATACAAAGTTTAATCAATACTTAGTTAAGACTATCTAAAAGCAACTAAGATTAAAATAAAAAAGGCTATAACAATGTAAGTTATTTATTAGTCTTAGTAAATAGAAAAGCAGGAATTTCTTACTAAGCATAAAATAAAGAAGTTTTTTTTAGCCTTCTAAGAATTTCCAGTATACCTATTCACAATTTCTGTAATAATTTCAGCTTTGTTCTTCGAATTCCCAACTTTCATATTTACTAATCTACTTCGTCCATTAGCGCCCATTGTACTCAAGGACACTTTATTTCGAACTCTATTACCGTGCAATAAAATTCTAAATTGAACTTTATTTTTAAATCTCGGTAATAAAGTTTATATTATTATCGATTTCATATCCAACTTACATTATGTTAGCCCGCGGACAGGTTTGACCAGATATTTTATTTTTGCGGATCATATACAAAACCAATGTCTGTTTAGTTCTGGGCGTTAATGGACCGTAAAGTAACAAAAAAGGGTTAGAATGAAAAATAAGTAAGAAAATACATACTTACATGCTGACGAAATCTGTCGATGATGTCTCCTTCCCCTTGTTAGTGACGTAGTTGTACTAGCTACTCAATGGATGACTCAATGTGTAGGTTCTATCTACAGTGTGAATGTTACTCGGAAACAGAAAGTGGTTAGTGATATGAAACAAAATGTTCAGCGTAAAAGCTAAGTTACCGCCACCAATTTTAAGACTATTTCCGGGACATTCGATCTGGAGGGCAAATTTTGCTGCACTCTCTAATAGTTTTGTTACTCTCATTGGCGGCTGTACACTGTGCCTTTGACCCTTTGATTATGACAAAAATACCGACATGTGGCCGAGTCCGAGGGACGCGAGGGAGAGAGAGACGAAAGCATTATGTAAATACCCGATCTCGCCCTGTCTCGTCGTATATCGGCGGGTGTGACTATTAGTCCTTAGTAAAACAGCGAAACACATGTTATGATGTCAGAGCTATGAAACTACGAGAGTGTAGCAGAATTAGCCACCAGTACCTAGTGCAATTCTCAAAGCAATATACGCGCGTAACTTTAGCGAATTGGTCGGGACGCATCAGCTTTCTTTATCATCTTGCATGAGAGCGAGAGAGATAGGTTCTTAGAGGCACGTGCGTACATGGTCATGAGAATTACACTGCTGGTAGTCTTTGCAATGTGACAAGGAGTAGGGTTAATTTTAATGATGTTATAGGTTCCCATATTGATTCTAAGCAACTTAAAAGTATCTTGGGGTCGAGATTTTTTGAATAAAAGTTTAAACCGTGTATTCCGGCGCGAGAATTAATCAAAGATATGTAAGTAACTTACCTTCATTTTCAACTCGTGACCACGGTACAGTGTCGAAACCAAGGTAGGCTAAATGCTCTTTAGGTTTGGTTAATTTTGGCGCCGTATACCCGGTTTAAACTATTAATGTAATGTTAGTGCGTGTTTCTTTTGAAAAAATGATTACTATGTTACTGAAATTATAGATTTGTGTTTTTTTTAAATTAAATTACTAGTTGCTTAAAATATAGTTACTGCGCAGTTAATAAAAATAAATCCTGTTCATTGAATAGGTACATTTAATCTGACTTTTCAAGCCCCTTTTTCGAGTGCAGCAATCTACACTGATGCATTGAATATTTAAAACAATAATTTACTTATGTCTCGGAAAAGGTTAGGTGTGATTCATAAGTAATTTTGATAACTTTACTAACGTTAGCTTGGACAACTTATTTTGGTAATTACTCATTCCTCTCTAGTGTCATGGAAAATGGATTAACTTAAAGATAAACACGTGTCCCCCATCGCTGCTTAGCATCAGACAGGGTGCTGGTCACAGTCTTGTACATTGTGTTTATAAAAAAAATAACATGTTGTCTTCTCGGCAATATTAGTCAAATAGCTTGTACCAAGTCGAGATTACAGAGTGAATTGCAAAATGAGCATGCGTACATAAAACATTATAGTGGATTAGGAGGTTTATAGAGGATTAGGGGCCTACAGCACCAGAATATAAAGATTTTTTAGAAGTTTGTTACGTATAGTACCTATAAACATAGAGAAATGATAGCGTACTTCACAATACTTTGGAAAATACAAAACTACCGATGACATTACTGTGTAGTCTTTAAGTTATAGTGCTGTAGGAAGGTATATCAAACATGCCGCGAAATTTTCTGACAGGTTCAAACATGTCAAAAGATGTCTAAAGTAAAATAAAGTAAAAGATGTATAAAGTCAAGGAAAAACTCATTATAGAAATGTCAACAGATAAAGACAACCCCGTCTAGGTAATGCCAGCTATGGACGTTTCTTAGAACTGTAATAAGCACCTGTCAGAAAAACTCCCATTAAAAATAAAACCATGCTTTTACAACAAAAAAGAAAAAAACCAAAAAAAAAAAATAAAACTCAGTCATGCGTCCCATCTGAAAAAAATGTGGTAATCTCATCTGTAAAAATTGTCGTGATGAACGGACTGTGTAAAAAATGGGAATAATAAATCGGCATTTTACACACCAAAATCTATTTGAATTACTATATTATCTCTCTTACCGTGAATCATCTAAAGTTAGTCCGGATAATTAATTTTGTGGTTGTAATTGTACGTTTCGGTTATCGTATAGTTTGGTATCGTTCGGGCATCGCCCCTCCCACTGCCACGCCTACGTCGTGTTGCTAAGATTTATCAGAACTTTATCATTGTACTGTTGATAATTTGTATTGGCTTTCTCATGTTGTACGCCGTTCCGTTCTAGATAATGTTTGCTCTGTGTTCTATTACACGTACACGATCGAGCTTTTATTTTTATCTGTTACTTACAAGTTACACTCTCGTTATTGATTGTCGAGTTAAACGGACGAATTATCAATAGATTTCGAAGTTAAGGTCTACTAATTGTTAAATGAGACAGTTTAACAATTAGTAGCAGTTTAACCCTTACTAATAAACTCGGTGTAAATTAAACCTACGTTGTTACAGTTCTATTCAAACTTGTTATTCCATATTTGACATACAACTGACAAGTTAAGTTGAGCTTGGTATAACCGGATAATAGTTACACCGCGTTCAAGTAGTACACTCTATGTCAAAAATATCAATATCAAAACCGCAATAGCAAAAAGTCGGAAAGTCGTTCTCAATATCAAAAGATTGCAGAGTCAAAGATTCTTTTGTTCATAAGTTCTAATTGACCATTGATTCCCAATGTCAAAAATCCTCTATTTAAAATTAGGCAAGGCAGTTAGTTATCTATCACATTGCTAACTAATGAGATTTGTTAAAAATTATTAAATAAAGTAATGAAACGTTTTGCTATTGTGGTTTTGACATAGACCTCCTTACCAATAAACGTTTTGTGACTTATACCGAAGATATGACAGGAAAACTGGTTACTCCGTTTTTTATATACAGCTGACAATTTAAGCTGAGCTTGGTATATATAGCTTATTTATTTTGTATTCGGCTATTTTGTCACTTGTAAAATTCTTCTTTGTTGTTTTGAATGTGTTAATGAATACTTAAGAGTAAATGTGTAGTGGTAATGAATAATAATTAATATTGGTAATTAATATTAATTGGTACGTACTGGTGATAAGTACTTAATATACTTATAATTGCATACATAAACTCACGTCGGTAATCCATAATGGGATGGATAGAACGTTTTGAAGATACTACTTTGCCTCTTAGGTCACCTTATAAAAGCTCAATTTGTAGTTACACTCGATTTAAAAATGTTTGTACATCATGCGTGGAGGCCCTCGTCCAGCAGTGGACGTCATGTGGCTGATGATGATACATTTTTAAATCATTAAAAGAATGTAGTGTGTTTTCTTACATGACATAAAAAGTACTTTAAACCTTAGTAAGTAGGTAAAACACCAGCCTGAATTTACTTTACTTTTGAAATTTCCATACGATTTTTATTGCCCAAGGGATTGTGCATTAAGTCGAGTTTCCTTTACCTGAAAACTTTTTCTTCCTTTTATTTTTTCTTTTTCGCAAAGTTTTTCCTTTCCCCCACTTGTCACAATAATACTTTTAGAGCAATTGATACCAGGCGTCCGCCATAATATAGTAAAGTGCACAGCACACGGTCAAAAAACATAAGTGGGGATATACGCCAATGTAATAAGACCCTATCACATACTATTTCTTAGCAAAAAAGTCTTAGTAATGTCGGTCAACTCTGCGGTCCATGAAAAACTGGACAGTGTCGATTCAATATGTGAATCACGTCGGGGGAAATTCGACTGTGTTTCATTAGCGGAAAAGGTCATATTTATATACACGGTGTGTTTTGGTCTGTCAATTTAAGCATGTGCGGAGATGCGGGGGCGCGCGTGACTAGAATCACTATTGGGTGACATTTTTATTGTTATTGAGTGACCACTTAGTTGACATGAGGCACGTGAAAAACTATTCCGGGCAATGTGAAATACATACATACATATTGGACCGGGTTCTGAAACATGAAGCAAAGTAAGGTTTATACTTTGTCTGACTCAATATCTTTTTGTTATCACAATGAACAAGCGTTTGATCACCATCCTGCCTGAAGTTAAGCAGTGATGTAGTATACAATGAAGCACACTTGTTCATAAGGTACGTATGCACCCGCGACTTGAAGACCTTCAGACTGTACTGCGCAGGAAACACAGACTCTACTTTATCTCATTGCCATAATATCATAGTAGATGTTACAACTTAAGAACAATACACTAATTATGGACGCTGTAGGGAAGAGCTATAATCACATAATGTGCTTATCTAGGTGAAGCTTATCATAAAGAAGGAATATAATACTCAAATGTCAAGTGTTAAAAAAAAGTGAAGAACACCATGCAATACAAGTAATGTTTATTATTTTCATATGACAAATGTAGAGTTATTAAGGCTAATGTACTGGAAGCGAGTCACCCCTAATGGACCACCTCGTACGTGTAAGCTTTTATTAATGTTGTGATTGATTAATGATATCAATAGATGTGGGACTTGTACGTTGAACAAATACTGCCCGATAGGTATCGATAGATTTTGTAGTATAGGTGTGTTAAAGGTGCCAAATTAATTGTTTCTTTTATTAATTACTTGACAGTTATCTGCTTATTGTTATAGAGTGTTAAGCTTGCTATATCATCTGAATAATTAAATCATTTTTTAAGGAAACGCGCACTGACATGGAAAATTATTATGCATTCAGCTTACAGTCAGCTCTCGACCACGACACATGTAACTGTGTCGAAACGTCGGCCAAACAACGAAGGTAAGCTGAATGCTTATCTTTGGTTAATTTTCGCGCTATAATACCCGATTTAAACTTTTAATATCTGAATAGTTATACCAATATAAGGGCCTTATACATAATATAAGGCCCTTAGAGCGATCCTATACTCGTACGGTTAACATTACACGATATAGTACGTAAATCGAAACGCAATAAAACAAAGTTTAAAAATTGCGTCGTTACACTAATTATTATTTGTCAGCACATAATGCCCGGGGAGACGAAACTAACGAACATTTCCGGGAAATTAATTGAGCAATAAAAATCTGTCTGAACATTAGGAAAAGTCGAAAAAACTGCGGGAGGGTAGGGGCAGAAACACCTCATTTCACGCATTTTATAGAGGGTGGGCCTTCGGGCACTGTGAGTAAGGTTGCCGATAAATCTTGTCCCCGGATACAGTTTTTTGTCCGACGAAAATAGTTTCCTCTTGTTTTGCGGGGTACCAGGAAATAGTTTTTTTTTTCACTACCAAAGTTATTCCACGGGGTTCGACAACGCGAGCAACGGAATGTCGTGGTAATGTCACTTGGGGGAGTTTTTCACTCAACATAAGTGATATTATCGATATAGCTCATAGCCGCACATTTTTATGAAGTGCCATTGATATTATGATTGGGCAAATGAACGCCTTTTATACGTAATTCTGCTCCAAATTGTTATTTGTTGTGACGTCAACCAGCCGAAATATACAACTGTTTCACTAGCACTAAAAATAGAAAACATCTTTAAATAACTCCCTTTTCAAATCAAAGTAACATATCCCGATTTATTAATAGTAATAAAAACCAACGGAGGTTAAAGTTGCAAGACTATTAAATAAATTTCAATACAAAACAGCACAAATTAAAGTAAGAAATATTCTCCGAACACACATTACTGTGTACATAAACGATACATTATTAATGAGACCGTCCAAAAACAAATACAGTAAATAATGGCGTAATAAAAAACGCCTTTAAATCTCCCTTTAGTATAAAAAATAGAGATAAATGGCCAAGCGGTAGTGGTGGTTCCTTATTCATTCAGGGGGTTGGACCGAATAAATCAGCCTACAAGACTTGTCTATGCCAGAACCTTGCTGGTCATAGGCGTTTAAACCACTGCGCTTGACCAAAATGGCCTTTACATTGTTCGACTATCGACGAAATTTCCCAACCCATTTTAGATTTAGTCCGTTTATTTATTAGATCATCTAAACTTCTGGAACATTCCAATGATTTATCTTTCTTGAATTCCTACACTGGTAATGCTATAAAAATACTTTAATACTAGGCAATAACCTAAGATGCGAGTATTATTTTCGAAACTTTAATACCTACTTGGCGGCGCGATATCATAAAAATAAAATCGACGTTAAACGTCATTCAACGTAAATAAAATGTGATTAATTTAACAACCAATAAAACGTTTTCGGTTAAAACTGGTTATAAGTCACACTACTGATTTCAGTGTCTTTTCAATTTGACACGAACATTCTAGTTTTAAGGCCAAATCGGAAACCCCCTTGTCATTTTTCCACTTAATCGTTTTGCGAGTAGATTGAATTATGACTGTCATTTATCTTTTTATTTCGATTGATATTTTATAGATTATTACTGTTCCCGCTACTTTAGTATTTTAAACTTATTTCTTCTTTCTGAAATGTGTATTTCACAACGGAACATGTTAATATTCAGGTCTGACACGTATGGAGGGCCATAAATCCCGGCCACATTCGACAAAGTGAAACTACAGTGTATCGGGGAACTTGTAAAACCGCGGGGTGAATATGTAACAGGCTTTTATCCGATATCCGAACAAAAAAAAATGAGGGACGCCTAATAAATTGGTTTTTCCTTTCGAAACATTTTTATACGTTCATAGTAGCGAGATGTATCGTTTTCATGATGTTTTAATATCTTAACACATTTGTGGACATTTATATGAAGACAATAGATTTTTTATTAAAATGGGGAATTCTGGATCTTGTACTAATCTCTGCTCAGTTAAGTGTAAGCTTTGTCTGAGTCTAATATCAAAAATAAACAAATACTTGAGGCACATTACATAAGTATGGGTTATTTGGAAGAAATGATGGTCTAAGCTATAAAACGTCGCCTTATGTAATATTACTGTTATCAAATTTACAATGTTAATGTACAGTGTGCAATAAAAAGAGCATATTAATTAATTCAAGGCCATTTGGATCTTAATGTGTTTCTCACTATACTTGGCATTTAAAAAAAATATTGACTTCCGCATCCTCTAATAACCAGTTAAAGTATGGCGTGTTGGTAATAGTGCAGAGAAAAAAAAAATATAAACAAAAATAACTTAACTATCCTTATAAAGTTATTTACAGCGGACACGCTTCACCAATATCGTATCACTATGTACTTAATGGAATTGCTAACGGTACAGTGGCGGACTTCAAAATATTCACGAGTCCATTATATCCTGACCTCGATCACGCGTACAAAGTTAACGTGTTCAATGCTCAGCTTATTCCGGACACTTGCGCATTCACCTTGTCTATTACTAGAGGCGAGGCTTATGAATTCGCCTAGCTATAAGGCACGTAGTTCGACCGCCTAGCGAAGTCGGCGCGCGCAAAATTTATAGGGAAAAGTTCGCGAACCCAGCGAACCGGTATCCTACAACCCCAACAACACATAAAATAGACCTTAAACCCTTTATAATTAGGTCCTTATTCATATAGCGGCGTATGCGCTTTCTTAACGCAATGACCGTGGGAAACCTGGCCTTATAATGTACGCGTTAGTTTTCATTTCAAATTGATAGTTCTTACCGGCCGGCCTTGCCGTCGGTGCGCTCTCGCCTTTACACGTTATTGGTGTTAAGGTATTTATTTATAATGTGTACATACCCTATGGATTATTCAGTCCTGTCACTCTAAATCAGAATGGACATGCCACACAACGTATACCTAATTTAGCTTGAGCTATTTCCTAATGATGGCGGTAGTTGCTGGTAGGTACTTGTTTTAATAGGAGATGTTATCAAAGAAGTAGAAGTAGGTATGTACATAATATCTGTACTTAATTTTATTTATTTATGGCTTATTAGAGGTTTCTTTTATGTTTTAAAAAAACTTACCTAGTACATTTAAGGATTTTATTTTCTAACCCATATACTTATGTCTAAACTAATAATATGTACTGTAACTTTTCAAAATGTACACATATATTTTATCATCCCATCTAAATCCCATCAAATACAATAAACATATTATGACAAATTTCGCTCCTCAAAAAAATAAAATACTTTAAACGGTCCAGCGAAGAGTGGCCAAAGTTCAAGCTTAAAAGCTCTAGGGAAGTTCAAAGTTCACTGGCACGATGAGCTTGCAAGTTCCGCGGTAGGTACACCTGTCATCGCCGCGGCGGCGTACAGACAGACGGACAGACACAGCATGTCTTAATGTTGACGGGGGATCGGACTTTTCTCTGTAGGTACTTGCAGGGTTAAGGTTTCTAATATAAAACAAAATGAAGTATTGATACGAGGAAACCTTAAAATTCTCTTATGTCATGAATTTACTGTTGTCCTGCTCTAATCGTGTTTGTGTGAAAGGGAGATACGCGACGGTAACATACTCATTTTATTGTTAAACGTTGTATCGTGTGATACAGTTTGTACCGCGTTGTGATAATAATTTTAATATAACTATATAACTTATAACTTAAAGAAAAAAGAACCGACTTCAACCAGTAAAATTTGACATATATGTAGTTTTCTCATGGATGCCATTGTCGGAACTGAACCAAATGTATACGGGACCAAATGGGAAGCACCAGCTTTCAAATAAAAGAAAAAACATCTAAATCGGTTCACACAGGCGGTACACGGTAACAAACAAAAAAGAAACATACAGACGAATTGAGAAGCTCCTCCTTTTTTGAAGTCGGTTAAAAAATAAATAGCTTTCATGAAGAGAACCTAAACAATAACAAAATGGGACAATCCTAGAATAGATTATGTTTAAAGTCTAAATAGTTCCATAAGTTCCGTATAAAGAAAAATATAAATTTTACCCAATTGCACTACGTAATCATTTTCGTCCTTAGGCCATAGAAATACTTAGATATAGCCATAGAAATAGAAATATTTCTCATTGAAATACTTATTAAGGAACGAGATAGACCCACTGTACTGGTAAACAAATTCCTACTTTCCATTTTAATGCACGCAACATTCAAAACGATCCATACAAATATTCCTGTTTGACCTCAAACGTGTTAACACTCAGGTGGTCAATCATATCATAGAAATTCAACATAATGTACATTTTTAAGAGGTTTTAACGCATTGATGGCCGTTTGAACGATATAGCCGCCCTCCCACGCCTCGCGTCCGTTGAATTGTTTAAAAAAGAAATAAAAAGATACACCATACAATACTTAGTCAAATGCTTAAGCAACTAACCGGTATCGATTTCTTTATTATCTCGGAATAAATGCGTTGTCGATGTATCGAGACATTTTGTCTCGAGAACCGGCACTCGTACTGTATGTAACTTTGAGGTATACCTTTTTAACTCGCACGTATATTATTAATCTGTAATGACTGTCGTATAAAAAAAAAACCGGATAAAAAGATACCTTATCAGTTTATAGTAAGATAAATGCATTGTAATAAATACGCATAGGTACATAATACCTTCGTATGATTGAATAATTTGAATGCTTTTTGTGAGATTTTTCATAGTTTATCATATGTTTTCCTCTGCGTGCATTACTCATAACTAGACACCGTTATCTATGTAGCAAAGTGGCAGCTGATTTTAGTGATGGGGTAAAATGGTAGAATAAAAAAATATTTATTTTGTTGAGTAAATAAGAAAGAAAACGTAAAATTAGTTATTTATACTATTCAACCAGTGGCGTGCACACCATATAGGCAAAAAGACACTGCCTACCTTAATATTTTGGCTACCCGACCTAGTAATATAGTTATTTCTAGATATTTTCTGTTGTACTCACGAAATAGGCTAACAAAGGTCCTGTGTTTTGTGGGTAGATACCTATATTTCGTAAAGACAAGTTACCTATACATAGGTGTCAATCCTTGGGGAGTACTGCCTACCTTGTTGTAAAAGCAAGGGCACGCCAGTGCTATCAACTATCCCAGCATTAAAAACAGTTGCCATCAAAATGTTACATTATAAGACGGGGTTTGCTCCTAACTACGTTCATCATCATTATCAGCCACACGAAGTCCACTGCTAGACGAGGGCCTCCTCCAATGATTTCCAAGATAATACGTTGGGGAAAATGTCAATAATCGCCACGCTTGGTAAGCGGGTTGGCGATACGTTACTTTGAACATAAACAAATGTTTTGACTAATTTGTACAATAATTGAGTAACAGTAACAGACCGTTCACAATAGTCGTAAGTCGCATATGACTAAAGTCGAATGCTCTGGTCACCATACACTTTATATGGAGCTGTTCACATTGGATGAGACGCGATTTTTAGTCTAATACATAATTACATCAGACTTTCGACTTTTAATCATATGCGTCTTACGATTAGTGTGAACGGGCTGTAAAATATCCAGATTAATTACATCGATGTATGAAACAAATAACTCCGCAAAGCTCCGGAGAATCAACCCCTAAGTACCAAACAACATAATCTATTGAATGACACACCCATGCACACACTGTATGTGTGTACACGCCGAAAACTTTTCCAGGCATTGTCAACCGTTGTCGGCCTTATCGGTGCTCCCAAGTTTGGAGACAAGACAATGGCGCGGGCGTGGACGACTAGTTGACGACACCTGACTCTCAGACTCTGACGCCAGACAACCATTGGCGACTACTCCATGTGTCATTTAAACAATTGCAACAGCATGGAGCTGGTTCATGAAGGATAAGTGAGGGAGGGAAGGTTTTTCATGTACTATAGCGTTAGAAAGAGGTCTATTAATTTTGATGACACTTCATGTGTCGTTAAAACATCAATAAGGTAGAGTTTTTTATATTGTGACAAGTAAACATTTAACCTTAATGTCTAATGACATTCATATGAGTTTATACGTTGGATAGTAGAACAAATTCTTGTCAGACTGTACTTATGTTACTTTTGTGTGGGTTTGTTAAACGAGCAATAAGTATAATTACACACATCAAAATTGTCTAGGGATCAAGTACATTTTAGAAGATTGCAATCTATTATATATTTTACAAAAAATGAATTCATTCATAATTTATTCAACATGTGGTGATAAGTCATTGATACAGACATGGGGAATTTGGTAGGAGACCAATCCAGAAGATTAGATTTGATTTAAATAAATTAGATTTTTTAGAGCTAAAAATGTTCTTGATCCCTAGACGCTTTTGATGTGTGTATTTAATGTGGATATAATCTGTTGTCATTCACTCATTAGGAGAAAAATGGTCACATTTGATATTAAGTTATTATTCGATTATTATAGATTTTTACATTAAGTTATTTTGATTTCCCTATTTAATAGAACGGGAGACAATAGTAAAGAAATCTCGGCACTTTGCAGGATAAAGATTTCTCTGAGTTTCCAGTTAAATTGTTTATTTACCAGCTATTTGAAATCACATTCGCGATATTTGCTTTCACCAAAATCGGTATTGAACAAATTACAATGAAACGAGAATAAACACCGTTTTCCCATCCCAGGATCTTACAAGTGTACTTACTCTCAAAGAAACTTAACTTTTCACGTTTAACCTGAGCTCCCACGCGTATACTAGTAGATAAAAGAAAAGCTCAAATAAAATCGACCTGTTAAGCTTGTCGAGCCTACTACTGTACACAAATCACCGCTGATATTCAATCTTTACCCACTCAATGTACTTACTACTTTAACATACAAGCTGAGCTGGCTATACAAAGAAAATGAACGAAACTACGGCTCAACGAAAATGCAAATTGGTATAACCGACCCTATCCGAGACGAACCAACAACGACTTCACGTGTACGTACATCAGATATAAAGGGGACTAAGAGACATAACGCCCTTTACCAGGCCTTAACTATCTGTAAAGGGATACGGAAGGGATAGGTAAAGGGCCCACCGAACAAATTAAGGGATCCTAATGGTTATCGACGGATCTTACTACGCGGTAATGTTTGAACTGGCCCTTAGTCGAGTGAGATGAATTTTAATGTGAACACGGACTTATTGTTTCATAAGACCGTTCTAAAGTGAACTGAAATTATTTGGCACATGTATTGGATGAACGGCTCAATGTAATTTGGTCGAGTGTAATGCAGATAACGGTGTTGGCTTTTTGAACTTGTCCACCCCCGTGCCATATACTGGCCGTTTTGGTGTTGTTTTTGTTTGGTTATGAATTAGGGTTAAGTTGTTGATACTAGTAAGATAAAGATGACTAATGTACCTAGTATTATTAATAATTCCTATATCTTTGTAAACAATGAACAAGTCACTCATCAATTACTAGCCGACTCAGCAAACATCGTTTTACCAATATACATTATTAACAGTTTTTCTCTACTATTATATGCATATCGATAGTCCCAATTAAAAATGTCGGTAGTGCAATTTTAGGAATATGCACTTTTCTACACCGTTCGATTGGCTATATTAAGAACTAGAAACTTATTACTTATATTACATCACGTAAAGATACCAAAGATCACAAGCTGTTGTAAATTTGAATTATGTACCACAAGTAGTTTAGTTTTAATATCCAAAACTAACTTCTAACTTCTCTTCTGGAACATGTTTAGTTTTGTAGATCCGACTTTCTTAATAGGGGCCATCAATATGTTATACATATAAACCATCCTCAAGAATCACTCTATCTACCGAAGAAAATCGCACCAAAATCCGTTGCGTAGTTTTAAATATCTAAGCATACATAGGGACAGACAGCGGGAGCGACTTTATTTGATACTATGTAATGATAAACTAAACTTTATTTGACAGTATGTTTCTGCATATGCATGTATTATATAAACACCATCCTCAAGAACAATTCTATCTACTAAAGAAAACCGCATCAAAATCCGTCGCGTAGTTATAAAGATCTAAGCATACAATATAGGGATCAGACAGCGGGAGGCGACTGTATTTTATACTATGTAACGATGACCTAAACCATTCAAGCCTTGATTTTTAAATTGTCAGTTTCGAGATGTCCCAAGACAGCTCAAGTTGTCAAAGGTTATTTTGGGAAACGCAATGAACAAGCATTTCGCCACCATCCTGCCTGGTGTTAAGAAGTGATGAGGTCTACGATGGAGCACACTTTCCTTAGGTACCTACCTCTATTTACCCGCGACTTGAAGACCTTCAGACTGTACTGCGCAGGAAACACAGACTCCGGCAAATCATTCCACATTCTGGCGGTTCGCACTATAAAAGTAGACGCAACCCCGATAGAAGAAAGATTTGTATAATTATGTGTTTCAGGGGAATGAATTGTTATAAAGGCACAATTTTTACATGTGGCCATGAAGAAGAACAATAATTTATGCATTGTTTCTTAAATAAATCAATTACAGGTAAAAGACATCAACGCGGTCACCAACAAATTTGTAACTCTTATGCTTTTTTCGCTTTTTGTGTGTACAAAACCGCAGGCCACAGATAGTTACAATGAACAGTATACATTGTAATTCCGTAGAACGGCATCTTACAATTGTCAACAAATTATTTCAACGTCTACAAATGCATACAAAAGTAATATAACCTAACCTAACCCCTGGCTGTTACGACCTCACAACACCTTAAGTTTGTAATACGTCGCTTATATGGCCATTAGATCCATTGACACTTGCACTTGTTATGAATGAAATGTAGTAATTACACGTGTTATACGACTTAGTTACAATACAACACGCTAGTATGATGGTTAGTGTAATACTGTGTGCATTTATTTTGAACGTCTTACTTATGGCAATTTTGGTTTTAGTAGATATTTGAAAAAACCTTCATAATGCGAACCGCTAGATGGGGAATGACTTGCCGGAGGCTGTGTTTCCTGCGCAGTATAGTCTGGAGGTATTCAAGTTATGGTTAATTAGGTATCTAGTGAATAGATCAGGCAGGGCGGTAGTCAAACGCTTGTTCATTATGTTTATAATAAAATGGTTTGATGTATTTAATTGATATTTTATTGTCTTAAACTCGGTTTCTTAGTTATATTTTTTCACGTAGGTATGGTCAATTGTAGCTGGTAGTGTATACTACACAGTTTGCCATATTGTTATTATATCTTAGTAAGTCCCAAAAAAATGTGATATAAAATAATTACTGTCCACCAGATATGTTTGCAATTAATTGGACAATTACAAAATACAAAAATAAGTGGAATATTATCTGCTACCCCCCTAGAATTACTGTATTATATGTATACAGCCACAATCCTTGCCTACTTACTGCTTTACATGGGTAATGACAACAAAGCTGTAAAAGACAAAATTATCAACTCTACATAAATACCGAACGAGTTGAGAATCATAGATCATTCGAGAATAAGTCCCCGTACAGGTCGCACATATCTTGACTCCTTATTGTTATGAGAGGGGTAAGGTCTAATTGTTTTAATGTAATGTTTGTATAATTTAAGCGCTCTCGTAATCAAGTCGTTTGTATTCAACGGGACTATGACTGCGTTATAGGTAATTTGTGGAGGTGTTTCATTGTATAAGAACCTGGTCATATTTAGTTTAATGTATAAGTAATACACCTGGTTACCTGAAAGATAAGACGCGCGGAGCGATAAGCCTTTTGTAATTTTATGGTTGACAATATTATACATTACGCGTGGTGAAGGTGAATAGAATACATGCGTCACCACCCCAGCCCATCCTGGAGGTTGTAAGAGGCCACCGAGGGAAGTTTCCAGAGGACGGGACATTGCTATCGCCAACCCGCCTGCCAAACGTGGCGATTATTGGCATTTCCCCCCAAATAAATGATTACAGAAATCATTGAGGGAGGCCCTCGTCCAGGAGTGGACGTCATGTGGCTGATGATGAATATTATACAAGGTCAAATTGAAAATGTTAGCGAAATCAGATAATGTTAGTCATGCACAAAAACTAAACAATTTTCCTCAAGGTGCAAACAATACGTCAAAAACGAAAAGAAAATTACCGTGTCATATAATGGGCTACTATGACTACTGTGACTTTCTCGGGGCTTGCTAACGTTTTATATTTAACGTTGTATATGTATTTCTAATGAACACACATCAAAAGTGTCTAGGGATCAAGTACATAAATAGCTCTAAAAAAATCGAATTTATTTAAATAAAATCTAATCTTCTGGATTGGTCTCCTACCTAATTCCCCATGCCTGTTTCAATGACTTATCACATTTTGAATAAATTATGAATGAATTCAGTTTTTGTAAAATATATTCTTGATTGCAATCTTCTAAAATGTACTTGATCTCTAGACACTTTTGGTGTGTGTACGTGGATTTTATTTAGTTTTTATGATTACACATATGAAAGTAGATTATTTATCGTAAGTTCTGTTATTACGCAACGACAAAAACAGATAACTCCTGAGATACGAAAATGTTCAAGGACAATTTTTATTTACTATTATGTTTATGCGGTAAATGTTGTTTGCCAAAATGGGGTGGTCGTTTTCCACGTTTTGGCAATTAGTGGCATCTGCGTCGCCCCCTAATTTTATTAACATGGCCCCGTGTGGCTTCACTTTTATTCTAGAACTTGTAATAAAGGTTCTAATAAATGAAATTTACAAAGAACTTTATAAGACATTGCATCTAGTCACAGCTGAAGAATGGAAAACGCATATATTCAGCATCACCAACGATTTATTGCGAGGAAAATAAGGCTAATATTCACACTAAACAAAATACGATCACAGTAAGTGAAGAAAGTGACGCGAGTAGCCCAAAAATAGATCACAGTGGCCTGCAACTGGATGGGCTTATGTCCAGGAGTGGTCAAACATGGGTGACGCTGATGATAAATGAAGTGAAGAAAAGACATGTTAAAACAAGGTAAAAAGTCTGCATACAACGGCTTCGGACAATACTTGAGATGAAGCTAAGTAGAACTTAGAATATTTTCGGAACAGTTATTCCTCCATCATTGATTAGGACCTAAATATATCCTATACATACATCTAAGATTTGCTTCTAAATATAACGTACGTAAAACACAATATCACAAACGGTTTCTTTTCAATTAGGGACATTTCCCAAACATTCCCCCTTTCCTTTACCGGGATTAAAACAAGTAAAACAGGAGACCGTCCGTCACGTAGCCCTGATAGCGATAAGGGAGCACGTGTTAAATCTTAAACCCCAGTCCGACTTAAGGCCCGGTTCAGACAAACTGCCCGATAACGTCTGCCGGTCTTATCCCACCCTCTAATTTACATTCGAAATTTGAACGCAACTTTGTATAATATATATGACTGTGTGGAAAATGTTCAGTGGTTTCGTTCACAATCGGCTGATGAAAAAGTTTGTTCCAAAGGAATGTGTGCCGTCTTAACTGAGGTGGAGGGGCGCGATTGGCGTGTGCCCGCGGTGAAATGCAGTCATGATTCGGTTTGACACTTCATGACAAGGGTGCCCACTGTTGCCAATTGGTCTGAGAGGGAGGTGTACATTTTTTATATAGAACCGAAGTAACTTTGACTTCTTTGTTGACTAATTTGTTTAGGAATGTGGCTCAGTTTTTTGTGTTATTGTGTAGTCGTCACAGTGAGTGTAAGAGAACACTTTGGTGTTTGCAATTTGTTTTTTTTTGTCATATTGCCGAATGCGGCGACAACATTTTGTTTTGACCTTTTAGGGAGATTCGTGCCGCATCTGTCGCGAGTTTCTTAATTTTGACACCATTTTCCCCTCTTACCGGGGCTATTTCATTTCGAATGTTTTATTTTCTGATTTCATACATAGAGGAAGGGTACAAAAAAGAAACAAGGTAGATGAATATATACCTAACTACAGTTTAATACCACTAAAGTGTGAACTACTATAAAACAAAAGATTATATTTTTATTTACTTTTTACCCACTCGATCATATTGCAGAAGGCAAGGGATAATCGACGATCCCTGTGGTCGACACTTCAATTTATCGCAAAACACATAGTCATACTTAATAAATCCATCTTGTCCAAAACCAATAGGTGAACAGATTCAATACATTTAACCAAAACAAATTTGTTTCTAAGGTAGATTTTTGCGTGAAGTTAAAGCTGAAATTGACCGCAACGGTTACTTTCTATGACGTGCAAGAATTATGCGTTCTTTCATACAGTTTTCATAACAAAATCTTTGCAAACGGCAAACGACCTTTTTGGTTTCAATATATTTTTTTTTAATTTTTGGGTTTTAAAAGGAGAATCCCATCGCATAGATAGGTATATTTGCAAAGTAATCATGGCACAATAGCGTGATGATTGCGGCTGGTCACATCTCAAAAAGGGCGCCGTCTCTGGGCACTCCAACAATGCAATCAGATTGCCTCTCGAAAACTCCTCGAGATTTGAATAAGGATCATTTTAAATTTTAAATCGAGAAGAAGTAACTTCAGAATACCAATACCCAGAGGTAGGTACACGAAAACAATGGATTTTACGGAACAATCGGCGTACTAGGAGCATGTATTTCAAGTAGGAATTCAAGTTCCGAGGCATGTTCGAGTGTTCTATGTCACATAAACAACCTGTACGGAATATACTACAGCCTGTGTTCGTATTCATAGTGGCGGCCGAGTCTTTGATATAATATAAATTCCGTCTATTTCCGCAGGTTTTATACTTGAATTCTTGTGATTTTTTACTGCAGATGGCATTAAATGAAAATGTTTCACCACGAACTTGCGAGTTGGGGACACGTTCGTGGAACATTTACAATCTTTTGGCTGTCTCAGCATGATGTAGTATTGTTGAAAGGATAGTTCAGTTTATAGTGGTGATGGTGGGTGTTCATGTGGCAAGTGAACAATATAAAAAAGTGGCACGGTCGCGATGCGCGCGCAGCGAGCGGCCGGCAAGTGTTCGGGCCGCAGCAGCGTCCGCGTCTCCTGGACCGTCCGACTCAGACACTTTTTCAAAAATCGTGACTCGCCTCCAGCCGAATAGTCACGATGTTGTTTACCGTTAGACATAGAATCACAGCATCTCACACACGTGCCGCTCTTTCTCCAGGCGTTTGCTGGAGACAGAGCGGGACGGCACTATGTCAGTCAGCCGCGAGTGGAATACCGCGCGGACGGGCCGCCGCCGCCGCCCGGCTGCCGATATTTTCGCTATGTGTCTCTCATTTTATGTGTGAATTCGTACTTTCCTTTTGTTTGATTTTGTTCGTACTATTATGTTATATTCTTGATACCGCACATTCATAATTGCAAAACGTATCATTTATTAAAAAAATGTAAACCTCTTCGAAATTTCGTCATCATTTTAATTTGCTTTTAATGAATGAATGCGTGAGATAAACTTTACATCAAGCTAAAATTACTCCAAATAGTCCGACAAGAAAACGGACAAGCCTGCGTGTTCGAATCGGCAAATTGATGGTAATAAAGTAGGCCTATCATAATAAACACTAATGATGAATAGATAAACGAATTGACAGAAAAAAATTAAAGGCTTTGCATTAACATGGAAAGCGTGGTCTTAAATCTAAAGATAAAACTTTAAAGCTTACGAAATAAACAAGTTTCATCTAATACCCTTCCAAACGTATATAGAACTTGCAACCCTACTATCTAGTTAAAACCCTACTAAACTAGCTCAAGTTAATATGGACGTTGGAGAAATGTGTAACATTTATAACTTTTGGCAGAAATGACTCACACAGTTTGCATATTTTGCGTGTCTAATGCTCAGAAACGCGGTTGTCTGGCCCCTTGTATCGTACAGTGTATATGAAACACCAGTCCAAAGTTATCTCGAGACTAAATCCCATACAATCATAATCAATAAACTAATTGTAAATTCATGAACGCCTCGTCTCCGAAGTTAGGGATATGAACGCAGACGCGTCGCATTGAACAGTATTAATCTATATTGAGCTTTAAAGTGAAGGAAACTTTGTACAAAGGGAATTATGTACAGTAGCTGGAAGTTGGAATCCTTGCTTGTACAAGAGGCCATTGTCACATGCACAACTAGTACAACCTGACCTCCCGTCTCATACAGTTTGTAGGTAAACACAGTTCAGATGACAAAGCGGCAGCCACCACACAAGTATTACCCCGCCGAGTTTGATAGTACTCAAAGCACTAGAGAAAGTTGTCCATGACGGATAAAACTACATTTATTGGTATTGCATATTCAACATGTCCGACGGCAGTTGCCAAATAAATCTGGTCTCCGGTTTATTTAGCTGTATAACGATGTGAAGGCTCAAGTTAATTTGGACGTATAGAGAATATTTTAATGGTTGGAATAACTATTCCGCTCATCTAATCTTAGTTGGACAATGATTTGGTAACAGTATTCATGGCTGTGTTTATTTGCGAAAGACGTAATACGTATACTGCGTAAAAAGGAGCCTGGGCAGTGGTGTTTCTTAGAAACGTTGTTGGGGTCGTCAAAATCAACAACTTTTACTATGGTGGTTACTATACTGGGAAACGATTTTTTTTTTGTTTTCTGGTGGATTATTAAAACGTATTGTGTGTTCTCACTTAGATATAATACCTTTTAAAATTAGATATAAAAATTGTCTATGGGAATTACTAATCTATTGTCAAATCTGTGGCAAGAATCTTAAAGATCTTTTGGCGCGTGACATAATTTTTTAAATTTGTACCCAATCTTATGGTTAACCTAATCTTGGGACAGATATTGCACTACATCAAAGTACACACATAACTGAACTTGTAATCACAAATTCAAGAAAGTGAGAGAAATAGGACTTGTTTTTTTTTAAAATGACGCGGCAAAATATCCTTGTTTCTATACCTGACCATTAACACAAGTGCCTATGTAAATCAATCACCTTTACTGCCGGCTCTAACACTAAAACTGTAAGCTATTTTACGAGAGAGTCCCAACAGTACGATTGTAAGTAAAAACATAAAGGCAAAACAGAAGCGTGTGTCAAACCGTAAATAGTATTTTAAAGCCAGTGTCGTTTGCTGAACACTCGGTAAATTTAACTTTAGTTCATAAATACAATATGTACTTTTTTTAATGTTTTTATTTGGGAAAATCAACAAGACTTAGGCTTGTGTTTTAAAACATGAACTAAGTAGGTACTACTCAGGTAAGTTTTATGCTTATTCTGTCTCTGACTGCAAGCGCTAAACAGAGACGAAAACGCCTCAAACGTTACATATTTTTCAATTAGAATAGATTGCCTTCTTCACACATTGATTACCAGTCAGACAAAGGTTAGCTGAGTAGTCCGGGATATTCCCACCCACTTTCCCACCACTGTGATTCCTGTTAGAGCCAGGATCTACAGCGGCATCCAGAATAGACAAGAGCTCAATCAGTGACGATTGGGCTAGATCCCGGGGGGGCCTAGCCTTCTGTCTTGGATCCCACATAGTTATTAAATAGGTATAGAAATAAGAAGAAAAAATATATATATGCGCTGCATTGCAATGCATACATACGATTTTTTTTTTACTTCCCTAATCTAAATAGTGGAAGACAGCATTATTACAAACGAGGCACAAATTGCCTTTCGGGAGAGCACCACGGGTGAATGCGGAGGACTAAACCTAGCGGGGCTGACGTTCTAACCTACTGCTACCTAAGGCCTTATCAGCTATTTATTATTTTTCCAATAATACTAATCGTCTAAAAGCGCGGTAGTTCCTCAAGTTTTTGACAAGGTCCGGATAATATACGGGCCCAGATAAGTCTATCAGTCCATTTAACATTAAATTATTTAGGTTAGCTGAGTAGGGGGAACTTTCAGAATGGTGACGACGAATAGAATACATGTGTCACTACCCCAGCCCAACTTTTCCCGTTGATCGTAAGAGGCGACCGACGGAACTCTCCAGCAGCACTCTCTGCGAGTTAAACCACAACACCACTGCGATCGCCAAACCGCCGGCAAGCGTGGCGATTATTGGCATTTACTCCCAAATGATCATGGACATCATTGAGGGAGGCCCTCGTCTAGTGTACGTCATGTTGAAGATGATGATGAAACTAGACATAGGGACGACATACATATATCATGGTATGATAATGTGGATGAGACAAAAGAGGTGTGTGTTGTAGCAGACGAAGAAGAAGAAATACGTACAAACTTCACTAATGGGGAATTTCTTTTGACGTTTTTCTGACATATTTTCGGGCGGAGAACTGTTATTACTGTCAAACTTTGTTTGGAAAGTATGACACTAATGACAGTTCTCCATATTAACAAGGAAAACAAATGGTTCAACAAACGGTTTTTTTAAGGGTCAAAATAAACTGGCTGATCCTGAAACATTTGATGTGTTCTAACTTCTAACGCTAAGCCGTGCGGTCGATTGAAAGCAAAAGTGTAGACGCCGCCGCCGGAAGGAGTAGGTTGGATAGCTAGATAGATACATTTGAAGGGTCGAAAATGGTTGATAATTTGGCATATTAATAACACCGCTGAAATTATCAAAAAATGAATACAAACGGAAGTAACGGACTAAAAAGGATTTAAGTATCAAAGTTAATCGTTCGATTACTTTATAAGTTCGTTATAGATCGATGAATAAGTGCATAGATATATTGTTTTGTAGAATTTAATCGTTACGTATATACATACTATAAATGACAGTTAAATATTTACCTTACCTAAATATTTATTTATTAACAATGTGCCTCTGCCTACCCCGCTTTGGGATTAAAAGGCGTGAAGTGTATTTATTTTATTTTTTATTAAGAATCGTCAAAACATAAAATCGAATGCGAAAAAAATCGATTCTTTGTGAGCTAATATGCAAATTAATATCACTATTAGCCACCTCAGTACACCTGTCAAAATGGGTTTCTTGGAAAGCGTGGTCTTTACTGATGAATCAATCTAAACACTCACTGTACAATCTCCAAAACTAAGGTTCTGTCCATCCCAAGACGTGAATTTAGTATGTACGTAAATATTTTAATTGTCAGAGCTGCGCAAAGCCATTTTGTAAATGATTCAATGAAAATGTTACTTACCTATAATACTTGGCAATTGGCATAGAATTTCTGCCATATCATGATGTTACCTACACACATTGTAGGCAAGTTAGTGTACCGCTACATGTATGTATATATCCAATTATTTTCTGTTGGCTATAATATTATGATACTAGTCCATAAATTATTACACAATAACCCTTCAGTCGTAAAATTTTAGTGTCCCAGTCGATTCAATATAGAATCAGCTAGAAAATAACACACACTGAATAAAAGCAATTCGATTACCGTTAATCCGTGTGTTTAGTATTTCTCAAACTCTAATAGTACTGGTACTTCGCTATTTCCAGTTTCCCATTATGAGCATGGCAAACGTGTATAGGAAAATGAAAGTTTATTACACCCAAGACTCATCTAGCCGCCAGTAATATTGAGATTGATTCAAACATGTAATAGTAATCAAAATCGAATAACATAGGCACTTAACGACCTACGCGTATTGCAAGTATTACCTAAATGCAAATGGGAAAAAACATAAAATGAAACTAGCCGTATTGATGATTTACTCAAAATGTAATTGATCGAATATTTTTGTTTATGAAATATTTACATTGTAATAAATAAATAAATTAGCAAACATAACTCTAATATATTACACTAATGAACGTAAACAAATATCACAAGTTAATACGTGGTGAAGCTAACGAAGGGCTCGCAATAAGTCGCGCCTCTCCAGCGAGCGGCCGCGCGTGGAGAGAGGGAGTTATTGATCGAACTTACAAATTAACCCTACGCGTTACTGATGAACCTAACAAGTAATCGATTCTTCAGGAAATTCCGAGCAAAACGTGTTCCGCTCGCGGGCAGCAGTAGCCATACTCATCACACGCAAGTGCAGAGCGAATCACCCGACACCTCTGAACCCCAATTGAAATCCGTTAACGTCAACCTTCCGCCTTCGCTCTAGCGTCCCACAGCTTGAATGGCGAGCCAGTGGCCTCGGCAGTCCGTGGACTACTGGTGTACGTACTATTAGGAAGCCTTGTAGGCGTGGATAGGAAACTGCCGTAGCTCAGCGAAGAGTTGACGCCAAGGGACGCGTCCAGACCCGAATAGTAGCCCGAGGACGTGGCCGAAGGTGGCGGCGCCGGCGGTGGCTGCACGCGGCTTGCCTCCGCGTACGCGTCCAGATGGGTACGCACCAATGAAACCAGCTCACCGTAGTTGGTGACCGCGCTGCCGGCGCCCGCCACACGGTAAAGCAACAGCCGCGCCTCCCCAAAAAGACTATCTAAGATCTTACCTGTCGTGAACAGCACAATCGCCTTCAGACAGGAGTACTCCGCCGAGTCGACGTGCAGCGCCTTCAGCTTCTCCACTTGCTCTTGGAAGATGCGTATGTGGTCCATGAAGGCGACGACTCGGTCGGCGGCCATCGGCGACGCGTGGAGGCCGGCGGCCGCCAGGAGGGGGGCCACGTGCAGCGGCATGGAGCACTGCGACGCGTTGAGGACGAACAGCTCGGACCAAACGAGCCTCAGTAAAGCTACTTGATCCGTCACTTGTAGTTCGGGGAAGAAGGGTATGTTCCTCGCCCACTCGACGGCGGAGAACAGGAGGCGAGCGGCGAGCTCGCAGATGTTGTCGATGCCCATGACGTTGGTGGTCTGGACGCACTGGCCGTAGCGGGAGGTGGGGTACGGCTCCGCCCGCAGCAGCAGCGAGATGTACGACGAGAGGTAGGGGTGGGTGTTGAGGCCGGACGGGTCGCCGTTCGTGAACGGCAGCTGGCCAGGCATCGTCAGCCCGGACGGCTGCGTCGGTGGAACGCGACCTCTTTGGACAGCTGTAACAAACGAAAAATAGACATTGTAATTACCATTCTTCTAGTTTGATCCCATCATACGTATGTTGATGAAACGGTACTTTCTATAACGTTCCGTTAAAACTTGGTCAAATGTGGGCAATTTCTTAGCGATTTGGAATCAAAATGCGTAAGTTAAATAAAACCAATAAAACGATATGCAACCAACGAGTTAGATATTTAAGTAGGCAAGTGCCGCGTTTAATCTCTTATTACCAGTGAAATTGTAAAATCAGGCTCAGTTTGACAATAAACCTGGACCTAATATTCTAAATTAGTGATCGTAAACTTGTAGATGAGGGCCTAGCATAAAGCGAATGTACCAACAAGACAAGACTAAAAAAATAGTACAAGTAAATGAATTGGTGCTAGCAGTGCAACTCCTGTTCCTAGCACCGTTTGTTCTGGAATATCATAAAACTTGCTAACAGCTCAGCAATGAATACACTGACAGATATGTTTAACTATGCAATTTTAAGCTGAACTAGACGATAAAAGTAAGCAAAGGAATTGAAAGCTCAAGATAAAAACGCAAATTACAACTCAGTTCTTGCCTTAGGTGTTACAACTCGCTAATTGCCCGGCAGCTAATAATTTGTACATTGCGCCAGTATTTATGCCAAGACTAATAAATGGAATATATAACTTAATTTGAGACCAATCCGCGAGGGATAGAGTCATCATCATTAGGTACTAAGGGCTAGACTGTAATAATAGAAAGTGTTATTACGCACGTAATTATTGTGTAGTGTAAAATAACTGCTCCTTTACGTTTAACATACGCGCAATTAACATCTATAGAGAGATTATCTTTCTATGAGTATCGAGAGTACTAATAGGTAGACCACATCATGATCAAACGCTTGTTTATCTATGTCTATAATATAAAAATGAATCGCAAAATGTGTTGATAACCGCAAAACTCGGTGGACCGATTTCGCTAATTCTTTCTTTGTTGTGCTTATTAATGTCAGCAGTAGGTTCTTATGAAAAAAAATACATCCACTGCTGGACACATGCCACCCTTGAGGTTATACTAATATTATATTCGTATTATTTTTTTTGTAACATCATTTTATCTATGTAAGCATAAATGTAACCTCTGTTGGTGATCCAAATAAATAAATTAATAGTTAAGACAGAACAGCGTCTGTCGGGTCCACTAGTAATATCATAATCATCATCATCAGCCCATACTTGTCCACTGCTGGACATAGGCCTCTCCAATTGCACGCCACGCATCGTATAAAACTCAAAGTCCTGACTAATTCATTCATCAGTGCCCAGCCCAAACCCAAACCTAGAGAACTGAGATTTGACAAAAGGCTTCGTTTTAGGATTTTTATGTGAGATAAGAAAGGATTTTCCAAATTCATAACCTAAGGGGATTGAAAAACGTTGTGGGGTTCGAATATTTTTTTACTTTCATGGATTTTCGCACTAATAATATTAGAAGTTTTTTTTTCCTTAAAAAAAGTACACCATCCGAAGATATTTTTATGTTGTGTGATCGCCATTTTTAATACCTAAAAAACAAGAATACAATAGGAAAGTATCAACGTTGTAGGCATCTAAATTATTGTAGGTACCTATTCAAATGTCGAAAGTTTTTCCATCACTCAAGACCATTCCATATCGTTCGTGTAGCGGTTAACGTTAGACGTCTGTCTGTCTGTCTGTCAAATAGACCTTGGTACAACATCGGATGAAGTACGGTCATTGGTCACTTTGAGGTCAACATTTCTCTTTCCAACATGAGCTGAAGTCGGCTGAAGAAATGTAGAATCCAGATATCTGTTTAAATTAGTTATGTTTCTATCTTCGCGTCAAACATTAACAGTACTAATCGTGGACTTATTCACATATACATTTTTGTGATTACCTGATCTGATATCTTACAGTAAAATTAAGAAAGAATGGGTCAGTTGAAATATGTTATTTTTATTCGGTGCATCATGGACGGTAGGATACGAGCGTAAAACGTTTTGGAAAGTTATTCACAGCTAATTGATTTATTGTATGCAACTTTTATGATAAAGGAAATTAGACTTGTAATATAAAGTTTCGTTCGTCCGTCAGTTGGCGCGAGTTGCGCAGTTTATGTGTACATAATTAGTTAGGTTAAAAGGTAACTCAGCTTAAGAGATGAGCACTAAACTCCTTACTAATAGCAATATTTCTATCATGTGTCAGTGTTTTCGTTCACGCCTTTTAATTCCAGAATGGGGTAGGCGGAGACATTTGGTAAGCATAATGCGCACATTAAAGAAATGACAAACAAATTATAGACAATACCAAAACACTGTTACTAGTACATACGAAGGTAAATATTTATTTCTGACCGTATCGGATAATAAACAAGACTCTAAAACGACTGTACGGATTTCGTTACCTGACTTTTTTACATGCGATTTTTATCCTCATACCATATTAGTTCAGAAATTCCCATTGGTGAGAAACACTGCGCAGAATAGATAGTTACTTATAAACAAAGTAGTATGAACAAAATACTATAGTTAATGATGTAGCGTACGTTAATGTTCAGAGTACGTGGGCCAGTGATGAGCATACGGTTTTTTATAAACGACATTATGATTGTTTTTGCCATAGACTAAGGAAGCTTGGAACCTCCAAAGCAACGTATAGGTAGATACAGTCTCAATTCCGTATCTAAAACTACGCATATCCATTCTATTCTTACTTCGATGGACAGCGCTTAGTTTACGACGACTCCTATTTGGTTGACTTTAGTGTCACAATTGGGTTTGAGGTGGACTTTTTATACATAAGTTTAGCTTACTCTTACGTTAAATAGACAAAATAGACGTAAATGAAATCCTTCACATGAATAATTTGCGTTAGGTTTTTTTAAACTGTTTATTTTTTTTATCTTACTTTTGTCACTAAAATATTGAAATCCAACTTGAACTACTACAAAAAATGAGGTGTATGTTTTCCCGAAAGGGTTAAGAGTTCATGGTGGAGAAAATGTTCCTTTGAAGATGTGTCCTGTATCACTTCATATTGCTTCGGCTCTATAAGAGTTGGTAATGAAAGCTTTCTAAAAATTTTAAAGAAAAAAGTAATAAATCTTTAAAAAAATTAAGGTTCTCCTCGATTTATCGTATTTGCCAACATCAAACCCTGATTTTCTTGGTACCAGCTTGGAAATATCTTCTTTCCAGCAAAAAAAAAAAATCATAACATCGGTTCAAAAATTTATCGGAACAAAATAAAAAAAACAAATACACTGTCTAATTGTCAGAGATTACTTTTTTGTAGTCGTTAAACAAATGAATGAATTTTAGAAAAAAAATCTCTGGTTGTGGCAATACAAAAATATGTCATGCACTCATGCACAATTGCTTCATAAACAAATTGAATTCATATTTAAAAATAGTGAGGTGAACGCTTCATGTTTTTAACTGCCTTTGATTTTCAGTCACGATATCATGATCGCCGAAACAGGTGTCTAGATCGATGATCGTGATAACACGACTCGTACGATTCGATCCGAGACAAATAGTCGTGAAAATACCTAAGTACTTACAGCGGCGAGGACAAAGAAAAATGTTAAGAACGCTAGGAATGCGCCTTTTTATAACGAAAATTCACCGCCTTACTTCAATGCCTGCGCGTACGCAAGTAAAAACTACCCGTTAAATTGGAGAATTTTACGGACTTCAAATAAATAGCTATTATTTGTGTACTGTGAGATTTAATGGCTAAGTAATTCTAATGTCATAAAATAAATACATTTACATGAAATTAATCCCAAGACGGGCAGGGTTGTACTGATCGTTCTCGAGATATTTTGTTTCTTGCGCTTTCGAAACTAGGTTTGCAGTTACATAAAAACCTGGAATAAGACTGTATTTTTAAGAAATAGGCTGTATTTTATCCCCAAATTGCCACGGGAACTGGATAAACAGCGGTTATAACCGCAGGGCACAGCTAGTCAATGAATAAAAGTGGATCTGGGTATACACTCGCAATATTCACAGAAGAACAAGAAGCTCCGAATTATTTTCTAAATAATAGCAAAGCTAATTTTTATCAATGTATCCAAACATGATCCTATAATCAATGCCACTAAAACAATCCATAACGAAAACAATCACGTCCCTAACATTGAAATTACGTGAATATTACATAAACAATTCAATTAAACGGTTTCGCTCCAAAATGACTGTCGAGACGGAGAAAATTAGTGGTGTACCAACATTGTTTGATATTACATACGATAGTTCGTGCCTAAGCGGCGAGCTCCGGTGCGTCTGGCCGCGTGATTAGGCCGGGTCGTGCTATGTAGGCCGCAAGCGTTCCCACGCCTTCGACACCTATACTCTAATAGTCTGTCATTATGGGTATGTTATCTATCGATACAATCGGAAGGTTCGACAAGCGGTGCCCATCACTAGATGCTATCTCGCGACCGTAGACAAACGAATTAGTGCTTTCAAATTTATAGTTGTTGCAATGTATTTATTATTGTTTGTAATTATGGTTTACTTTCTATGTTGAATGCATTATAATAAAGTGTTTATGGGTATATGTATAGGTTTGATAATGATAATAAAGACACGTTTGTATGACTATTCATTCTAAAGCGGGGTAGGCAGAGGCACTTGCTATACAAAATAAAAAGTTCATCCAGCGTGATAAGTAGGCTATCGCCGTTATAGAGTCCACACACTTTATGGTATGCGGGTTTTCGCTTGATGTTTTTTTCCATTAACGTACCTAGTCAGAATATCTTTTACCGTCTCGATTACGAATATTTTAAAATAAATAAATACACTTTACGACTTTGAATAACAAAGCGGGGCAAGCCAGAAGCAATTGCTAAGCCCACGAATTAATATTTTACATAAAAAAAAGCTAGGAGGTAATATGCCGAAAATTAGCACAGATTGAAAAATACTGACAGAAAATAGAAAAAAATATATATTGCGTAACACTGCATTTGTGAATACATATTGCTTATTTCAAATCAGATTATTTTTACACTTTATTTATGTAACAAGATGTCACAATAGATCGGCGCAGGCGCATATTTCGGGGATTACAGTAAAACTTTATATTATGTTTGGAATAACATAAATTGAAATTGCTGCTTAGCGACTACTGGTTTTCAAATATTAGTGTCTAGTATTAAAGTTCCTCTAGAACGATTGTGATATTTAAATTGTTGTATGTCATACATGTAAGAATAAAATAAAATAAAATAAAGTCTAGCTTAGACCTGTTTGAGGCTTAGAGTCTGAGTTCTTTCACACATGATATTTATCAAATATATTATCAACAGTGAAATATAACAAGGTGATTACGAAAAAAACATTTTAAATTTTGCAACAAGCTAAGTAGAGATTTACATGCCTAAGCTAGATAGATTTAAACAAATTATATAAGCTAGATAGATCATACAAAATGTAATAATTTCGTCAAAGCTTTTATCATGGAATAAAGCAATTCCTAAGCAGTACACGAAAATCCTTACCTTATTCGCAAACAGAGAAACAATTTAATAAGCAAGACATATGCTGCGCACGCGCCGAATAACAACTAGGTCAGTTTTGAGAGAAATAAAGTTTAGTACCTACCTTACGTTAGGTTATGCCAGTTGATAAAAAAGTACTAATAAAGTAATACCTATTCCTTTTTTTGTCATAGGTATGTGTATATACCTATTTGTACCCCGGCGGCGACACCCGCTATGTCTCATTCACGTGGGAATTTCGAATTAAATTATAGCCTATGTATTAATCTAGGGTGTAATCTAACTCCATACCAAATTTTATTAAAATCGCTTTAGCCGTTTAGACGTGAAGAGGGGAGGCGAAAGTGTAAAATACATGTGTATATTACACATGTATTTTACAGTTTCGCCATTATAATTTCACGCCTGTAAAAATATCACAAAGCATATCCTAAGAGTAAACTTTTAGATAGTGACCGTTTAAATAAAATTTACTTTGACACAATGCTTCGAGGTAAATTCTAACCTGGGTGTATTACTTTCTGTCCTCGACTATCTACGGACTATAGATATCAACCTGTAGGTACTTCATGGCTTCTCAACATTTTTTTACTGTAACACCCATAACAATAACAAAATATATACCGTGTGTTACTGTGCTATAACTAATACTGTATATATACACAGTATTTTAGCTAATTTGCCATTTAGTTGTGTATAGAGATGGGTTTCTATCCGAGTATTTATCCGCTGGAGGATAAATATCCATAAATACTCGTATTTACTCGAGTATTTATCCAAAGTGAGAGAAAATATTTTGCTTCAGTTCTTTTAAAAAAACACGATTGGCGTTGACTTGGTCGCTTGATTGCGCATTTATACAACAATTTATTGTTTTATTACTATTAAATTAATCACTTAATTAATGTTTTATAAGTACATAATGTATCTATTATATAAAATCAAAGCCACTTTTCGTTGTCATGTCATAACTCCGGAACGGGTGGACCGATTTCGCAAATTCTTTCTTTGTTGTGCTTATTAATGACAGCAGAAGGTTCTTATGAAAGAAAAAAATGACATCCACTGCTGGGCACAGGCCACCCTAGATATTCATATTAATAGTTAAGACCGGACAACGTCTGTCGAGTCCACTAGTATAATTATAATTTATGTATGGTCCATTTATTGTATGCGTAGGTCTGTTTTATTTTATTATTATATTATTATTATATTATCTATCTTATATATTAAAATCAATGCCACTTTTCGTTGTCATGGTATAACTCTGGAACGGGTAGACAGATTTCGCTAATTTTTCTTTTGTTGTGCTTATTAATGATAGGAGAAGGTTCTTATGAAAGAAAAAAAATTACATCCACTGCTGGGCACAGGCCACCCTGGAAGTTATACTAATTTTAATATTAATAGTTAAGACAGGACAACGGCTGTCGAGTCCACGTCGGATATCCGGACATCGGGGGAAATCCGGCCGGATATCCGGTTATTAGGTGACATCCGGCCGGATTGTGAAAATCCTGACTGATATACCGGCCGGATAAGCCGGATACCGCATAGACCCGGGTATCCGGTTATAGATTGACGCGAAAAATCGACCGAGCAAGCCAGAAACCTAATAGGGCCGGATATCCGGTTATATTCAGCCGGATATCCTGTTATTGGGTGACATCCGGCTGCATTATGAAAATCCTGACTGATTTACCGGAATTTAAGCCAGAAACCGGATAGGGCCGGATATCCGGTTATAGCTAGGCATCCGGCCGGACTGTGATTAATCGTTCGGTAAACCGGATATCTATTCCGACTCAAAATTGTTCATGTTTATGCCCACTTACTCATTGACCTATAATAGACTTATTTTATTGATACCTATTGGTCCAGTACCTAATTACTGAGTTCGTGATACATTTTTTATATACCTACCTACATTTTATATATACAGCCTATTTTCATTTATCACGTTCCTGGATACCACGGGTATGTCCATATACCTTTTAGCTTCATCTCCATTCATACATAATATTTGGTTTCGAGTACTTTTCATGCCATATTTCGTCAAGACATGACTAACTTGGGTGATGTACCTATGTCCTTCTGGAGCCATCTCTGCCCTACCCGACCCGTTGCATCACCCATATTATCAATTGTCATCACGAATTTAATTAAAACAAGAGTAAAAAAATATTTATCCTAGGTTTTGGATAAAAACTCAGTGTAAACGAGTAAATACGGATAAATATCCATATTTATCTTTCTACTGAGTATTTATCCTTCGAGTATTTATCCGACTGCCCATCTCTAGTTGTGTATAAAAGACAGTACAGTACAAAATGAATAACATTTGTTGTAGGTAGTGTATGACATTATTTATTTATTATTATTTTGTTACATACTTCCAGGGCCTTATTAATAATTCCGGATTAACTATTCCGAAGATATATCAAACTCAATAAACCTGTGATAAACTTTTTATCAATGACATGACATGTCAAATGTAAATATTTTCTTAAGATAGATTTTGCATTTTTTATAGAGTGGCCTCTTTGATTTTAGTCGCACTATATCCTAATGGAACGAATCTTGAGCTGACTAACCATTCTAATTAAAAAATATCAGAAATTTTACAATTTATATTGCGATAAATGTGTTGTACAAAAGCGGACTTTCTTTACTTACACCTAAGTTAATATGAGCCTGCTTTTTCTTCTGAACGCCCCGTGCAGTAATTTTTATTCATATTTATGCCCATAAAAGTTGAGAACTACTGCTTTAGAAGGAACGACGTCGAGTGTCATTCGTGAGGGCCAGTTGAGCCTCCGGGCACTGTCAAATTGCAGCAAATGTTAGAATTTACTGTGCCACAGCGTGGAGCGGAGATTGTCTAGGTTGTCCGATAAGTTACCAAAGATATAACTGTTGAATTGAAAACCTTACTTTTCTGGATAAATATTGTACACCAGGAAGGAAGGAAGGTCCCTACTAATGTATCGTCAAAAAGTCACTACTAAATTGCCGCGAGATCTGTTATTTTAAAACTTTAGTAAGTAAAAAGGAAGAAAGAAAAATTTTGTCCAAATCGCTCCTGCCGGCGTTTCGAAATGATGCGCATACAACACAAATAATAATGCCCACAATTGGATAAAATCGAGAAATTTTTACAAGGATTACTTTATTCAGTTGATCGGATACTTGACTTGTAACCGAGAGGTCGCGGGTTCGAGTCCGGCTACTAGACGTGTACCAATGTGACTCAACGTTCGTACGGTGAAGGATACATCGTGATGAAACCCGCACACCACGCTGTGTGTGAACCCTATAACGGCGATGGGCTCACCCCCTGTCACGTTAGATTAAATACGCTTGGTGAACCGTGGGCATTTGCTTAGCAAGTGCCTCTGCCTACCCCGCTTGGGATTGAAGGGCGTGAGGTGTATTTTTTTATTTTACTATTTATTTTATTACTACTATCAAGAACTTTCAAAGTGTTTTTAGATTACAATGACATTATAATACCACCATCATTCCACTACCATCTCATTGCATTCAAGCATTTTAAGCACATGTTTTAAAGACCATTAAACTTGTATGGCTTCATAAAGTGCCTACCTTTAATTATTACGAATGAAAAACTCCACGTAGCAATTTGTCATAAAGAGAACATTAATATCGGATTGATATTTCGAAATGTTTGCAGTCAGATTGCACTGCAATTGCTAGTACAGATCATTAGCCGACAATCTAGACTAGATTGATTATACACTAACTTTGTCACAAGGATAACATAACTGGGGCAGTGATTCCGAGTACTCGATTTAATAACAATAATCGATGGCAACAAGCATCGAGTAAACAATTCGTTTTCCGATAAATTGCATATCTATGTCGCGCTAACGATCATACAGTTCATGTGTAGGAGCTAATTGGTTCATCCGAGAAGAAATATATTATCATCGAATTAAAATTCTTCTTAGAATTTTTTTTTCTTAAACAAATTGTGTTTCTTAAACAACTGGCCACATTATTAAAAAAAAAAGTATTTCTTTTGATACTGATAAGAGTATATACGAGGGACTATCCAAAATCTTTACAAAAGAGGAAACAACGTGCAGGCAATAAATTCATCCCGGACAGCGCCGGTTCAGTTCTAATAATCAAGACATTAATAGATTTATATATGATACACCAACTGCCATATGTCTTCATACGTCTTTCCTTCGTATCTCCGGTGAGCTGGATATTGTTGTGTCAGTAGGGTCTGAGCTTACAGTTCATACATTGTATGAGGCAATCGGTACCAGATACAGTTGAACTAAGTAAAGGTGGAGACGATAGCAAAGCTACAGCTTCATTTACCGTTTCTCTATTTATTTTACTTGTTAACCACTATCTCGTTACAGGCCCGATACAAGTTGATAATCCGTTATTTATGCTTAGCATTTTTCATGTACGATCGGGCACACGACTCCGACCGCGACAAATGGACGTGGAATCTTTTGTTAAGGTAACGGTCCTGTTTTGATTATATTAGAAAAAATCGCCGCTCGTATACGGACAGTGAGAAATGTCACATCTAACACTGCTAAGATTAAAAGTATTCACGCTAATGTAGGCATCGATCGTTTCGAAATTCGGAAAGGCGTTGACTAATGGCCCCAACATTAATACATATATCGATTTGTAGACGTTGTTTTCTTTTTCTTTTTTTAAAAAAAAAGTTATTTTTACCTTTTACGCCGTGAGTCTTAAAACAGACACATACCTACGAGTTAATATAGACTTAGAAAGTCCTGTTTGCGAGCGGCGATATGTCGATGACGATAAACAGAAACCGGAAGACACGAAAACAGTGGGCCTTATAATTAAATTTATCGAAAATGATAATGTTTGTATAAAATATGAAATGGAACTGAATAATAAAGCTATCGAAGCGCGTGCTGCGCATTAGACGCATTCCGAAGCCGGCAGGTCCACAGTAGACACGGCGACCTCGACAAGAAAAAACAATTCGATCTTCAACTACCCTTAATGATTATTCGAGAAACGGTTCAACTTAAAACGGCCATGTGGCCATCGGAAGAACATTTGCTGTCCCATTAAGAAGTCTCAGGTTTTGGTAATTATCGACTCAGAAACGACCCGCGAGATTTATGCCGCAGCCGACGACAAACGATTCCGTCTCACAGCCACACTTCGAGTTAAATAATCGGAATTTAATTATCAGTGAAAAGCAAAACAGACTGAGTAATAGCAGAACGAACTGGAATATAAATTGATGTACAAAATACTATTTTACAACCTGATCTTGTTGTTATTAATGTGGACAAGAACGGACGGAATGGTTCGTGAGGAACAACACTGTTATTTTTAACTGACAGTTGTGATCATCCATCTTTCACCACAATCGCGTGTCTGGCCATTGAAATCGGCGATAGATTGGAGAAATCAATGCATCGGAATTGGATAGGTACGATGCACCACGAGTCACTGACCACAACACTACAAGAGAAACGAAGCCTGGCGATAATCATAATACGCTTGCAGATATGTGATTAGCCGAGAGGTCACGATGCCGCCCGAGAAAATAGCTCTTAACTGCTCTAACTTATAGAAGATGTCTTCCCTCTCTGTCCAGCGAAAGACCGCAGGGCGTCCCGACCGCTATACTACACTGTGACCCCACGAAATCCCCGTATCACGATACTCTCATAGTCTCGGAAATATTAACAAACATTTTTTACAGTGCCTCATTTCTATTGGATTGTGTGGACACGAAAGGTCTTTTTAAATAAGACGTATAACCAAAAATGCACGAGAAAGTACTGACGGACGATGATTCATGTGTAATGATAGACATACAGACGAACTGACACTGAGATGTACGCTAGATGAATTCCAAGCGACAGGTCCATAAAAATGTGTTCCTTTATTTTTTGTTGAGCGGTCACAACAATTACACACAGACACAAGTGAGCGACATTAGGCGGGTATCGTGTGAACTCCGGTTCTAAGGAACTTGTAGGAGAGACGGAATATTTTGCTTGTGGTTTATTGTTAGTTGATTTAAGTTCACGCAGAGTGTGTTCAATTCAAGCGAGACGATCTTTGTCGGTCTTGGACTTGTCAAATATAATATTTAGAACAATTAAAGGTTTCAGAATCAAGATAAACAACAAACTAAAGCTCACTCGCTTATTGTTATTAAACTTGGCCGGCATCCATTTAAAGTGCTTTTAAATTAATGCTGGCAAATTATTAGGCTATTACCGGTGTAATTCTATTTCGTTTCTAAACAGTTTTATTTAGAAATTTAATGTTTGCAATTGAGACGGGGTTGTTAAAGACAAGACTTGGGTCGTTAACGCGCCTCATATCGTCTACATCATCACAAAATCCTGTCACATGTCTAATAAGCATGTGCAATCTCGTATAATTTTATTGCATCTCTTCGGTTCATCTTCAATTTTCTCTCAATACCTTTGATTTCACGTCATTAAAACTTGTATAACTATGCGTTGGATATAAACGGGTAGTGAAATTGCTTGGCCACAGGGAAAGGCTTGAAGACAGCGGCAGACTGGTGCACAAACCCATGACACTGATCCTTGACCTTTCATTATTACGACATGCTTGTTAGAAAAGTGCACTTGGTGGAATTATTGTATAACTTGAATCGACTCCAACCGTACAGAGGGCAAGATCCTAAACCTGTTTTCTAGGACTACTAACCAATATATGGCTCCGTTAGCATAGTGAGCTTAGAGTACCTTTTGCTCTTTCCGAGGCACATCTTTACCATATGGAAATGTACGAGGAAGAAGGTATCTTGTTGAGAATTTTTGTTTATATCGATGTGCTCTTGAATTCACCTGGAATTCCTATACAAAGGCTAGGGCTAGAACAGCTCAGAGAAATTTGTGACACTATGTAAGGGCTGGCTGACGTTAACAACTTGAAAGATAAGAGAAAATTTTGAACAGTGTTTGTGCCTTTTCGCTGTGAAATATTAATGAAATTCTTCTACTTCAACGTTATAACAAAGGAAGGAGTGGTTAATAGGTACTTCATTGGTTCGGGAAGATACCCAGAAGAACTTTAAAGTAACTTGTCAAATTCAAAAACTAAGTTTCACAACCAGTTGCCATGTCACTTGTTCGTACTTTTAACAATATTCTTTATATCGTAACAAATGGATTAAGAAGTAATATTTCATGAACATCACACGTGTTGTGTGAATTATCATCGCGGTGTGTTAAGAGGGGCGAGGGGTGAGTGAGGGGCGGTAGAGGGGGGAGGCAGATACCAAATAAATCACCTCCATAGTTCGTTAGGCGCACGCCGGCCGCCCAGCGGGGGTCTGAGTTAGATTCTACACTTGAACACTCCGTAAAGAGTTGCTGCAACAACTTACACCTGATGTGCAGTGCCAAGACAACTTATTATAAAAAAAAAGAAACTAAAGTTTATACTCGAGTATATTGTCCCTATACAATAAAGTAATGACCACGAGACGACCCGGAAGGGATTTCCATACGTATTACCGCATCGGTATTTCAACAGTTGCGTCATATATTCATTATAAATTCACAAACACATAATGATAATAAAAATCTTTTGTTAGCGTTATTAGAAACGAAGATGTCGCGGTAGTAGCGGCGTGCGGCGAACAGTTCGCGCGCAACATCTCGGCACTTGTAAGCACGTAACCGACAGGTTTTCCATATACAATATTACTTATACTTACATTTATTGTTTTTGTTGCAGAGCGTATAGTGGTGTCTCGCTTGGAAGCGTCAGTCAAATTTAAAAAGTTAATTATCGAATGCTTTAGTGCGGCTCGTCAGCCTCGAATCCTGGCCAGTGATACATCATCCCGGTGAGAGAATATAAATCACCGGTTGATTGATTGTACGGAATATCTCACGCGCTTCTAGCTTCTTTTTTAATCCGGCACAAATGATTTTTACACGTTTGTTGTTCATTTTGTGACGCCATTTCGCTTCGGAGGTTTACGAGTTCACTAAATTGGAAACGGATTGGAGTCGGCGACATTATTATTACTATTTAACTTTATTATTATTTTTTAGTTTGACGCGAACCTGAAATAACGCTCCCCCAGAATGTTTACAGGGCTAGCCTATCGGGTTTCTAACAGCACTATTGTGATTGTAGTCGGTTCGGTTAATGCGCATATCCCAACAGTACCTGTCCCACGGAAGGGTCATAGCAGTGGCCCTTCGAAAACAGATTAGCGCTATTTGAATTGTTGCCGATCCCGAACCTCCATTGTAATGCAGATTCGTGTACAAAACGTGCGAAAATATAATTAGTTTAGGTCAGAAACCTGATTTTGCATAGACGCGCCGTGCGGCCGTCCGGAAGGGTCACAAGGTAAGTGTCTTGACCGTGCATTTTCGGAACCGGTCACTTTTTTGTTGTCCGATGCGTAATTAATGTTTTCGTTGAGGCGTAACTTCTGACCGAACGAATGACCGTTTTCTAGGGTCATGTTACTTTGATTAATAGGTATTTTTCGCGATGCGCGGTCGCTCGTGGGAACGGTGGTCTGAGGCGAGTGGACGATGGTATCTTTATGTCCGCGGCTGGCCGACCGTCAGTTTTCCCAGAAAGCGGCCATTAAGTACGGCCCTGGAGCGAGCACCGAAACATGTCACAGTTATTATTATACTCACTAGAAATGATAATATCTTTTGGGCATGATATGACACAGAACAAGATATTGTGCCGCCTTGAGTTATTCACGTAATTTTAATGTGAGCAAGCCGGTGGATGTTAACCGATTGAGCCATTACAATAATCATAAAACACTCGCGTAATATATGTATGTACGATGTACAGTAGTTGTTGTAAGTTATATTCATTTCCGAGGTGGTCAGAGCGTTGATGTTTCTCACGACGGGCTAATCAAAGTTTGCAAAACTCGCTTGGTGTAGTGCAAACAAACCGTTCCTTCTGGTCAGTTGGTCAACAATAACCGCACCTGGTTCTTAGGGCAGAATTGACACCTTCGTCAAAATGCACGGCTCCAGCTTTTGACGTCCCCTTTGTGGCGCAGGGCGTGCATGGGCATTCACCTTTATGGTTTCACGTTGGAAGCAAACATTGCCATAATTCGCAGCCCTTGGGAACGACTGCCGTCAGAAATACATAGATGATGCTTTTGACAGGTTTTGTGGGCTAAGCATTTTAGTTTATAAAGGGAAGCCCATTGTTAGCGGTTTCTTTTTGAAAGCATAATAGATATGAAGATAGTTGGAAGACTAAGCTGTGCAGGATTTATGTTTTGCTGATACGCCTTTAAAAGTAACATGCTTTTATTAGCTAATATCGCGTGGAGAGATGTTAAAAGCAAACTTCGCTGCGCTATGAAAGCTGTTTGACTTTTATCTTTGTCCACCATCCGGCTCTCTTCTCGACGATACGCATCTTATGTGAAAATTGTGCCGTAGGAAAATGTAGATACACTACTGCCTACTACAAAATGTAAGCCATCTCACAAGTCATTTAGAGAAGAGGCAATAAAGAGTAGATATTTATCCAATATTTAAATTATTCATAGGTTCCCCTCGCCTGAATATAGGAAGCGACCAATATCTATCTAAATGACCGGTTTCTCATAAAAACTTGTTAAGATATAGGTACTACAATAGCTCAAGTGATGGATGCAGTGCAAACAAAAGATCCTTAACCATTGTTCTCCCCCGAGTACAACGGATCCGCTCATACACATTTTATACTTCATTATGTGAACTGACTCCAGTAATAGGGATGATTAATCAATGGCCATGCTATCTTCATACCCAGGAAATTTGCATACTAAACCTATTTGTAATTCTAGCCGACTTATCTGCCTATATTTTAGTACCCAGCAACATACTTACACAAACTCATTTAGAAGCAACCGAGAATCTGCGACGTTTTTATATTCTTGACGAAAACGTAAAATATTTTTGAATACCGGTAGATAGAACATTAATTGGATATGGTTTCAAGCTATTCGCGTTCATAAAGTAGCGTCTAACACCCCATTCAATTTTCATTGGACCGCATTAAAACGTAAGAGAACACGAGACGGCAACAAAAAAAAAAACTACAAATCGAAATTCGAATGGGACTAGAGATGTCTCCGGATAACAATCTGGCGACAAAGAATTCTTTCTTTTTAAACATTTTTTTTTATTAACTGTTAATCTTTGGGTAAAAAAACTGTATAGAGGTTGAGCTCGTGTTCATCACCTTTCTTTTGTCGGTTGACAGCAAACAAATCGTTTGTTGAGCAAAACATGGGGGTCCGCTGCTGCTGTAATGGGATGCTTCAAGGGTTGAATTGAGAGCTGATGGGGTTCCGTCCTTTCCGGAGGACACGCGGTTTATCTTTTAGGAAACGGGCCATGACATACACGAGGCAAAGTTTTTTTTTTAATTCTGCACATTAATTTGAAATTCCAAAATCTAGATATTTTTTTTGGACAAGCATTGGATTCTGAGAAGAAATACTAAATTGTACCTAATTCATAGTCGGTGAAATTTCGAAAGGATTTTCTTATCTAAAACACGTTTTGTTTTAATGTTTTTATTTTGATGGGTGTTTGCTCAACAACAATTTTGGGAGGTCAACATCGTCTAATCAGTAGTGTTTTGTTCCGCAGGTGTGTCGTGTCCCTTCCGGTGTATTATGATCAAGTAAACCTTTTTGCCCTTTACCCTTGCTTACTACTTCAAATGATATAATAATGGGAGGTCCTTGCCTTACCTTAATAAATTCCAACCTATTTGGTTTAAGTTCCGCGTGAGCATGTATTATCGAAAGAAATGTATCGTAGCTACTTTTTCGACTAGACTTCATAGACATGTTTTTTAAGTTAATGTAAAAAGCTTGAAAAAAATCTGCAACCTTAGGTCCAAACTACAGATATATTAGAGAATCAGCGAAGTAGGCGGTAGAGTTTATCCTTTAGCAGCGCAATAAAAGAACATCAACAATCAAGATCAAATCAGAAAACGTCGTTAAGAAAATCATTCATCAAATTTCCGAGCACGAAACAATAAGTTCTTGAATTAATTCCTTCATAATAACAGTCTATTACATCTCATAACTTTATAATGTTAACTTTTATCGTTAGTAAGGTACTGATTCCGAGTGCCCTTGGGCTATATGCTAATGACTTTAGAAGATTGATGAGTTTACTAATTATTCACGTTTGCGACAGTAAATCTATCTTAAAGATGCATTTTTTTATTCGCTACTCCATCTATTAGTGATTCCACTTCCTTTTTAACATCTTTGTTTGTTTCTTTAGCAGCGTCAGTTAGTTTATTGGAAATTCTATAGTTAGCATCATTAGTGGTATTGAAGCAACTAACATACGACAAAAAATATACGGATTTTATACTCACAGGCTAAGAGAATGTACCGGCAAACAAAAACATATTTATCATCAGAACAATGTCTCAATATAGGCATGGTTATTGCAAAATTCGTACACATCCAACCATCACCCCCGTGGATTGTGATTATGGTATGTACTGAAGACACCCCAGCCAATTTTCAAACATAGAATGCAAAATGAACTCACCTTCTCTCCTCATGCCCATTTTGAGACATTTTCTCAGTCTGCAGAATTGACATTGGTTTCTGTGATGCTGGTCGATGGGGCAATTCCTGTTGCCCCGACACGAGTATGTCAGATTCCGTCGGACTGACCTCTTGAAAAACGATTTGCAACCTGCGAAGGAGATGGTTATATTTTTAAAAGTTCGGATATGTCTCTTTTGTGACCAAACATAAAATAAAATATTGACAAAATTTATTGTTCTAAATTAAAAAAGTAAGTAGAGTACGTCATCCTCTTTGCACAAACTGTATTCTTTTCGATAGTGATGCACGCATTAAAAATGAATTTAATCGATTTGTCGGTCACAGGATATCAGACTATTCATATTAACGTTGCTGTATGTTGGATTGGAACATCTTCGATAAATAAAACATCAGATGTGCCGATCCAATGAGCTTCAGGCAGTCAAATGGATCTCATGAATATGGTTATCTATGCTTGGGCTAGGCGAAATGGAAACAATCAAACGGACTAGTTTCAAAAATATATTTTCTGAATATAAATTATCTACGTGAATAGGAACTAGAAGGATATAATTTAAAATGAAATAACGCTTTGTGGCATCTCTGACATCTAATATTATTTTTCTGTTTTTCGTAACTAGAGGAATACCCATGGTTTTACTCCCAGTTACACAAGTTTAATCTTCGTGAAATACTTCAAGATTTAAAACTCAATAATTTCGACTGTATTTTGATGAAATGTATCCAAAGACAGAGTTATTGAACATTCTTTCTCATTCCTTTTTAAGTCAAGATGTGCGAATAATTTCAAGTTTTTATTCCCAATAATTTGGATAATATTCTGACAGAAAAATTCTGTGTCCAAAAGTTCTCTCCGAAATCATCAAGCTTTGACCATTGTTTTCTGTTTTTAACCTTGTAAATTGGGCTATCAGAACAAGTCCACTGTCCAGAGATTGAGTTCCCATCAAATCATCTTCTAAGTTAATGCATAATTTCATGTTTTGAATCCAAATAATTTGGATTATATGCTGACAGTCAATCAGTCAGTTAACTCGTCTTTTTATAATTATAAAACGTTGTATAGATGCACGTATATCTATGATACTTTACAACGTCTGCGTCAGCGGGGGACTGAAATATGATAATGAAATCTTTTAACTTACTTACTGGGCCATCATCTACACCTACACGGTTAATAATTTTCGAACAGAGAATTTAAATTCGTTAAACATGTAAAGATAAATTACGTATTTCACTAAAAGGTGTGAACGTTTCCGGGGTTACGAAACTCGTTAAAGTTTATTAAATTAGAATTATGATGATGTTTATTACGATGGTTCGATATCTGTAATTTCGTATAAATTTTGGGTTAAGAATTGGATGTCATCGGTGATGGAATGTTAAGTACAATAGGTAAAACTTTCTTAGTAAAAGCTTTGCGATATAGCGTGTTAAAAGAGTGTTCTTCATGTTAGGCCATCAGTCGATTTTATTGCTTCATTTCTTTAATTATTTCATAATTATCTTTGGCACGTTGAAAGATTAATGTTTTAACAAGTTAGAAATACTAATTAGCAATAAATTTCGCCGGCATATCTCTTTCAAATTTTTCACTATTAGTTTTATTTTAAATCACCAAAATATGTTTACTATTTTATAACAGGTAGGTACCCCATGAATATTCATAATTACGTTTGGTTGTAATGTAATAAATAATACCCAATAACAACTTTTACAAAAGAGATATTAATCTGGACATTCAAATTGTCAAGATTGTAACGGATAATGTGTTCATTTGCAGTGAAACCATTGATTTATTATTTGTATGAAATCTGAGAGGATTATCTATAAACACAATCTTTCACCTAAAACTTTTCACTAATTTGTCACAATTTTAGGAATTTGAACTAATTTATAATCCATTCTTTAAAACACTTTGAGATATTATTGTTCAGCATGATTTATTGATAAAAATATTCAGATGTGACAGAAAGAAAAATTACACTCATGTACATAGTTTATCTCTAGATGTAAAGGGCAAAAAGGAAATATTTCGTTGAATGGCTGGCCCGTTGTTTTGCCAATATACATTATTGACCGTGTTATCTGCTTGTACTATACGTATTAACATACCTCAGGAATCACTCTATCCACTAAAGAAAAACCGCATGGAAATCCGTTGCATAGTTTTAAGTATAGGTGATGTAATGGGCCGGTGAGTAGAGGTCGCCCCAGAAGGACTATGTTGACCAGATTGGTGATCTCCTGGCCGAAGGTGGCGTGAAAAGTACTCGAAACCGGAGGTCATGTATGAAAAGATGTATGAATGTAGATGAAGCGAAAGGGGTATGTCAGGACCGTGACAAATGGAGATCTGTAGTCTCTGCCTACCCCTCTGGGAGACAGGCGTGAAGTGTATGTATGTATGTATGTTTTAAGTATCTAAGCATATACAGGAACAGAGCGGGTACCTTGGTAATCGCAACGTAAGGGATCATTAGGCGATGTTCTGGCCACTTAGTACCTACGTTTTACCACCGCTTCAATTGAAAGTAACGAAATCAGTAATGCAGATCGTTTGCGATGCCTGAACTACCAGACTGTAGCAGACTTAAACCCCAGTGTGTCTGTATTTAGTATACATTTGACCAGCTTTTGAGATCTTCACTATACAATACAACGACTAGAGTTATTTTTTTTATCTAACGAGAGTAAGTTGTAAATCTAACCCGAGTAAAATGTATGCCAGAGAAAATGAAGTAAGAATTGAAGTTACGTGACAATGTAGTAACATGATCGTCTACGCTCTCCGTTACTAGTACACGTACAGATTATCTCGAGGAAGGTTCTCTAAAGGCCCGCGCACACGACACGCTTCTACACAGGGTAATGTTTTTATAGTGTTTAATGAACGCACGTAGTTGGCAAGCTAAATATCTAAATAGTTAAAAATGTATTTATTTATGAAGTGTTAATATTTTTTAATATATTTTTCTGCAAATATATTTTTGCCTCCATTGCATGTTATACTGAATTGGTATTGTTTCCATTACTTTTGTGTCCATAATATCCACAAAATAAACGATATTTTGTTTTAAACATAAATTATATTGGATTTTTAAGCGACTGCGAAAAAGAAGTCTTTCTCAATTCGACCTCATATATGACTTTATATGTAAGTTCGCCGATAACTCCGTAGTGTATGAACAGATTTAGATGGTTACGAAATAAAAAAGGTTGATGAAGACTAACCCTAAAATCCCAAAACTGTTTTCTTTAAAATGACAATATTACATTAATATCATAACCTAACATAACCGTATTCGAAACGTAACGCAAGAAAGCAGGATATTATATAAATTGGACTACATTAAAAAAATATATAATAATGAAATTTGAACTTTTACATTGTTCTTAATTGAATACCAAAAGCAAATATCACGGCCATTAATGTAACAAATCCTGAGTCACGTATCATATTTCGTGCATGTAGGTATCTAATGAAGAAGAAGCCATCCAATTGAACCTAAGTACATTGCGTCCTTAGTTATAGAAAACAAACCCTGAAAGTCACGGGTCACGTATCAGGTACGTAGTGGAGATATAGCCTTACGGAACCGCCCGCCCGGCCGCCCAATTACGGCAATCTAATGGGAACATCGGCGCTCGCAAATTGCCCTCCCGAACGATACCGCATGGCGTACCAACAATGCCTCTATGTGCACGGGATTATGCTATGCAGACACGCAAAAAACTCTAGGAATTTAGAAAGTGGTAGGTCTGATTTGTTGTATGTCAAAATATTGTTTTTTGTGTTTTGTATATGAGAGATGAATGTACGAATTAATCAATTAACATTTTTATAATGTCAAGACGGTAGACTGAGTGAAACATTTCCGGCACTTTTCCGTTTTGTTTTCGAATACGATTTGACATTTGATATATGAAAATAGTAATTTGAAACATTAAGTATGTGTGCATCTCAGTCAGTACTTGACTTTTCAATGAATACAATACAAAGTAACAATTTAGATGACAGTACGTATTAATGATGAATGACAGATAACGACGTTGGGATGGCCGGAGGTTCAAATCTGTAACTTCGGTGGGATCCTACTTTATGAATGCTCAGAATACATATTAATTAAGAAAGTGTAGGGATAAGAATAAAAAAATAAACACTTTGCATTGTACAATCGCTTTTAGAACTATGGCTTGTGTTGAGTTTAACAGAACTTTGCCAAAGCAAAGCCTCAGAAAATGATGATTTTACACAATAACTGTCAGTTATAAGTAAAACCAACTTACTTATGGCAACTTTATAAGCCAATTGGCGCCGCCTATATAACTGTCATGACAGGTTAACCGTTTGACGATGACGGAAGTGTTTGTAGGTTTCTGTCATTAATGTTGAATTATTAATGACGATACGCTATTAATGCGATGATTGTATTCTTTTTTGTGTTGACGTCGTTGTCGTTAAAATGCCCACCTGTGGTTTGGATGCTTGGACTTCAAGGCTAGCTATTGCAATTTATAACTTTACTAGGTGACCCGGCAAACGTTGTTTTACATATTATTAACAATGTTTCTCTGCATGTATTATACATATAAACCTTCCTCAAGAATCTATCTAGTGAAGAAAACCACATGACTATCAGTTGCGCAGTTTCAAAGCTCTAAACATACATACATAGGGACAGAAAGCGGGAGGCCACTTTGTCTTTTACTATGATGTAGATGATGTTTTAGAGTATACGGAACATTTTCGGGGGATGATAAACAGAACTAAATATTTGCAAATTTACACAGACATTATGGAAAGTTTCTAGTGACAGTTCTCCATTCCTGATTTTATCATTAATTCCAGGTTTACTATGGGTATGGTATGATCTCAGAAGTAAGAATCAAACGACAATGAGTTTTTCAGTCAGTACATGTAAGTATTTTTTTATGTTTTTAAACCATAGGAATATCAGTTTTTGATATCCCTTAAGGCATCTTTTACGCCATATATAGAAAGATATCAGGTATCGTTCAACTTTTTTACATCCCACACTAGATTTTTACTTTTTATACCGACTGTACTATTAATAAGAGAGGAATGTTATGTTTTATTGATCACTAAGCACAGGTAGCACTAATTAAGTAATAGAATCCAGTAGTTACAATCATGGCTCGGAGTAGCGACACGAAGCAATGTTAACAAGACCTATACTACAGTGAGTAAAGTATGCAGCGAGAGCGCAGAAACAAAATACTGTTACGGTAAACTTGGCTACATTCTAGATAATTGTTATACAGAGCTAGTTTATGACTCGGTTGCTGGGGATTTATAGCAATCTCTAGTATTTGGATGTGAATTTTCATTAGCTATACAAGTAAAAATGGAGGTACAGTCAAGGAGTGCTGGGGCGCACACTTCCGGTGTTTCTAAAACAAAAAGCTCGGGAGTGGGACAGCTATCGCCCTGGTAACAGCTATACAAGACATTTCAACAAATAAACGCGGACCCTGGGCTCTTTTGGGTAAGCAAGTAGAGCAGATGGGCATAATCGCTAGGTAGAAGAAGTATTTGTGACGTTGGAACCACAATATCAAAAGATTGTGCCAAATGATGGTGCATGTATTAAAAAAAAGTACGTAACCTGACAGGGGCTGATTTCATCACCGTTATAGGGTCCCCACACCTCGTAGTATGATGGTTTCTACAGGATGATATCCTTCACAATATGAACGTTGTGCGGCGTAGGTACATAGGGTTTGTAATAACTTAAAGAAAAAAGAACCGACTTCAACCAGTAAAATTTGACATATATGCTCATACATATATTCTCATGGATGCCATTGTCGAAACTGAACTAAATTTATGTGGTACCAAACAAGAAGCACCAGTTTTCAAATAAAAAAAAACATCCAAATCAGGGAGGACCACAAGTTCCTAGGCTCCAGGGTAGGTAGGGTACAGGGCCCGCTTAACATCCTGCAGCGGGCCCTGCGTGGCCGGTGCCCCCCTGGATGTGGTACTCTTCAGGGTTTTCCGGGGGCACCGGCTCTTTTGCGCGTAGAAGTCACCGGGGGGGTTAGTGGACTGTCCGAAGGGATTCTCCCCCCCCCGTAAAAAAATCAACCTCTCGATAGTAAGCTGTCCCTCCAAGTAATCAACCACTAAGCCACAGACGCTCTGACGGATATATTTTTGCCCTTGAATATTTATAGTATCAATTTATTATTTTCTCGACTGTGTTATAAAACAAGTAAACCGAACCAATGCCAATTCAATTAAATCTTTCATTGAGAAATATTATTTAGTCAGTCTGGTACATATTTTGTTTGATTTCAACTAAGTACACACATTGTGCACTCAGATATTTTATTATATAATTATGTAGACGTTTGCGTATAGAAAAAAATATTCACATTATTGATCTCCATCTTTTAAGTTTTACCTCTGTAACATGGTTCAGAGAGTTTTGACAGTGTCGTTGTCAAAGGTCGTAGCATAGACGTGCAAGATATGAGAACGTATAGCACGTAACATAATATACAATTACATATAAAAGACCCTCTTCTTTTCCGAGGCGCGGAAGAAAACTGCTGCCCTGCAATTGGGACTTTACAAGGTATTTTTTAATGCACTTTGAACAAGATTTTGACCACCATCCTGCCATATGTTAAGCAGCGATGTGATCTACGATGGGCCACACTTGATCATCATCATCATTGATACCTAGGTGCTGACTATGAATACGAACATTTTTTATCAAACAGTAAAGTTGATGTGTGTTGTAATTATTTCAATACTCAGTGAAAATGAAGTGGCTGTAATTATACACACATCAAAAGTGTCTAGGGATCAAGTACATTTTAGAAGATTGCAATCAAGAATACCCTATATTTTACAAAAACATATTAACATAATATTTTACATTCATAAAATGTATTCAAAATGTGGTGATAAGTCATTGATACAGGCATGAGGAATTATGTAGGAGACCAATCCAGAAGATTATATTTGATTTAAATATATTAGATTTTTGTAGAGCTAAAAATGTTTTTGATCCCTAGACACGTGTAATTAACTAATTTAATATCGTTTTGTCAATTTTAATCTTTGTCAAGCTAAAAATAAGGTATATCCTCCTAACTAAACTCATTGGAGGGTAGTAAAATAGATATGATATGTTTTTTATTCTTGTGACGCCTCTAGCTGTTTCGGTCTGGGAAAGAGTTGAAGTATCTTGCGTCTTAGCCGGCCGTGTTACGGCGGAAGCCCGTCGTCGTCTACTAAGTGACGGCATTGTATGTCATTGCGCAACATATATAGTGCCAAGAGCTTTATGGCCATGTTAATTTTGCTCGGAGTGAGTGAAGCGAGTATACTATAGTAATAAACGTATGTACCTTTATTACTGTCATGCCGTTGGACGAAATGGCGTGTATATACCTATATACACGTATATACCTGTATGTATATACAGGCCATTTCGTCGCATCCTACTAATATTATAAACGTGAAAGTTTGTATGTGTGGATGGATGTTTGTTACTCTTTCAAGCAAAAACTACTGAATGAATTTCAATTAAACTTTCCAATAATATAGCTTATACATCAGAATAACACATAGGCTACAATTTATATAAATACGTATGTATTATGAGGTGACGGCGAATGGAATACATATGTCACCATACCAGCTCAACTTTTCCCGTCGTAGGGGTCGTAAGAGGCGAGGGAGCTCTCCACAGAACGGGCAGCAGCGCTCTCTGTGAGTTAAACCATAACACCACTGCGATCGACAACCCGCCTGCCAAGCGTGGCCGCAAATGACGGTAATCATAAAGGGAGGCCCTCGTCCAGCAGTGGACGTTATGATGATGACATATACAGCACTTCTGTTATAATAATATAAATATACTGTTTCCGAAGAATATTGTCAGAAAAAAACAGTTTTCACACTTCCTGTGTCCCTAAAACGTGACAAGTAAAAAATTAACCAAAATTGGGTGTCGGGATTTTTTTGCGATTCTCTTTAATATAGTGATGCTTGATGTACTTATACTTAATACAGTCATGTGTAATGGCAGAGTAACACAGACAATGATGTTTAGTAACAAAACGATTGCCGGGTCAGCTAGTAAAGTGACAGTTTGTTTAGCAGCAGCGTGCACACCATATAGGCAAAAAGACACTGCCTACCTTAGTATTTTGGCTACCCGACCTAATAATAGAGTTATTGCTAGATCTTTTTTTGATGTACTCTCGACGTAGGCTGACGAAGGTCCTGTATTTTGTGGGTGAATAGATAGGTAGGTACCTATATTTCGTAAAGACAAGTTCATAGGTGTCAATCTTTGGGGATTAACTGCGTACCTTGTCGTAAATGCCAGTGCACGCCACTGTTGTTTAGGATGTTTGTGGCTCATTCGCTCGAAAATTATTGCACGAATTTTTAATGAACATTCAAGGAATAAATAGCTTATACATATATATCAGTAGAAGACGATCTGGGTACGACAGCGAGCGACCGTTGTGACGCGCATTTGGGGAGACCTATGTCCGGTATTGGAAACCAGAGGTGCTGACGATATAGCTTACAAAGTAAGTATTAACTAAGCATCTAATGCATCGTACATGACGCAAGTATAGTTTTACAATGCGCTGTCAAAGTAAATCTTTATGACTATATTATAATGTGACAATTTATCATTTACAGGACCCACTTTGAAATATTGCAGTCATCGAAAAAAAATAATCTATTACAATGTTATTATCCAGTTAAGTTTTATAGAGATGAAAAATGTAGGGTAGTAATTTCATACCTATTTTTTTATTAATATCTGGAAAATACAAAAACAGGAAAGTATTTGAGTACCTACTACAAAAATACGCAAAATATGTAATGGTTAGGGAAAATAAGTATCTACTCTGCATTTTTTTAGTAGATAGTCAAACCTAACATAATTATTATCTATTATAAAAATAATTTCTGTATTTTACGTCTCATTTCATCCACATCTAGCTAGCTGTGTGAAAGAACCTTTTTTAATACTATTGATATGTTAATAATAAATAATTTAATATTTTTTCTTTTGTTACAGTTAATACTAATAAAAAAAAGAAAACGCTCACTGTACAGATATATCTCGTATAAAACTATTTTATTTATTTCTAATTATCTTTGGTTTCAAGTACATGTGCGGTCTACCGTTGGCGGAATTGCTGACAAACCCTGTCGGCACTAGAGGAACACTAAAAATCTTATTTGAATTGAACCTTTGGCAGGACTCAAATTCCAATGAGAATCACATTCACATCACAATAAAGGGGAGTTTTCTTTAAAGAAAAGTACAACAAAAGAGTCCGAAGACCGCAGTCCGCAGAAAGCTCATAGAATAAAGTGGTTGCATCTCTTTCGTGTCCTACTATCTTTAACATTTTTTTTCACACCTCGATTTTTTTATACAACATGACAAAGTTGACAGTCATTTTGTTTCAAACCACTATAAACAAGCGTTTGACCACCATCCTGTCCGGTGTTAAGCAGCGATGTGGTCTACAATGCAGCACACAGATTGAGCGTCTTTGACGGCGTTGGACGTTTTAAATCTCAGTCACTATTTGTATTGAATTTTCAGTTTAATTTAGAAAACAATATATGAATAGGGACTAGAATTTTTTTTTCGCCGTATTCAAAATTCTGGTATCCCATTTTGCAACAGACAAACATTATTGTGCTGTTTCTTCTTAACTGTACCTCTCGGATCGGTCAGGAAAGTGGTCTATCAGCTTTGATAACACTTCCTAAACACTTGCCATAAAAACATAAACAAGGTAAAGTTTTTATATTATTTCGTTCCAACATTAGGGCGTTCGACCAGATTTTTATGCGACTCGGCCAATGTTTAATAATGCATGTACTCAAAATATTAGTTTTGAATTATGTTACTAATTATCTAGGTATTTAGAGTTCAAAAACTATTAACTATTTTAGCAGGTATCAAGGTGTCAATGGTCAAGAAAAAGGGAAGACGATGTGTAATTTTTGGTGTCACAATAAAAAGTGACAGATAAAAGATCCAACATTCACTTTTTCCTGCAAACTAGCACAACATGTTTAAAAGAATTGGGATATTATTTTTATTATTAACACTAAAATATCAGCTTAGAAAAAGGAAATGTCCACTTATTCGTCATTTAAATATTTTAGCTACTTTCAAAATACCGAAATGGCAAAATAACATAAAACTGAGATAATGACAGAAAACCTACATGGAAAACAGGTTGTTAAAATGTTTCTAATGACTTTACAATGCCAATATTGAATTCGTTGTTTTTTTAGTAAAATGAGATCATTTTAAAAATAAAAGAAGTAATTTGTTGATACGGAAGAATAGTAGGTAATGGGGAAATTTAGAATATTTTTTTTAGACCACCTATAGGTATTCAAGACAGAGAAGTTGCGAAAAGTTGTGTACGTATACCTATTTGCGACTAAGGTTACCTAGTTTTAACCTAACAAGTAAGATAGCGGTTTTTTAATTAACCAATTAATCTCTAATATTTTTTAATTCTGAATTTGCAAGCCTTTAAAAATAGAACAAAACATTTGTTGTAGGTGTAAGAAAGGAGTTTTTAAAAATTAAGTGCGGCACTTCCTGATCAGTTTTTAAAATGTCTAATTTGGAAACTTTTAAAAATTGAATGAAATGTTTGTTGTTTACCTGAGATTGAATCCTAGGCAAAAAGTGTTTTGAAGACAATTTCCGATTTCTTTTTAAACTTCCGAACCTGGAAACGTTAAAATGTGGAACTAAAAAGGGTAGTAACACCAATCGTCAAACGATCGCCAAGGATTTTCAATTAAAGATACTGCCATGGTGCTTGAGGTGGTAAAAAAAAAACGAGATCGAAAAGACATTACAGTGTTTAGTGCTGCGCCGCAGTAAAGATAGGGTTAACCGGTGCAGTGCCGCGGCTCACGGCGAGCAATAAACTATACGATTAAATGGCATTAGTGATGGGGTGTGATTATCGATGTTTCTCTTAGTGAATTACGGTAAGAACGATCACTGTTTGACTGATCTGTGATTTGTTTAACTGAGATTCGGAAATATATGATAACTAGTGCTTTGGTTATTATCTAGATACTTTTATTCTAATTACCTAGATAGGGAATTAGGGATAATGAAGTACATTGTACTATTAAATGTCATTGCTTTCAAAATTTAACTAATTTAAAATGTGTCTAGTAAAGAGAAAATTAAGCAACTTGTAGGCATCACAAAAACCATCGACATGTTTTCGATAGTTATATACTTGACAGTGCCCAACTCTAGCACAGGTGTCACCCGTGTGTGATATCCATTGACGTTCACGGCCCTCACAGCATGCCCATTTGTGTCAAACAACCTTTCCACTTTAACTCTTATAAAAGTCCCAATACATGCTTCAAGAGAATAAAAGGCCGGGACGCTTGCACAGTGGCCTTGTGTTACAGTGTCCCGGCGGTGAACATTCCCACTTCTGTAGACCTTTAAGTATGAGAAAGGACAATTTAACATGGAGTGTGTTACAGTGAATTTGCCGGTGCGGCGTTGTAAGTATGGAGGTCTGTCGAGGCAGCGGGAGGGCCCTCTGTTGTAGTGTTAATAAAGTGGATTTGTCGACATCAAAATAACAGTTTATGGTGCCACCTTAATGCTTTTTATGGGAGCTGACGTGTGCCTCGATGTAATGCAAAGCGGGGACAGACATGGTGGTCGACGTGAGCGTCAACGTTTTTGTCACGTAAAACGTTTCTTTCTATTATTTTCAATGGACTTTAAAAAACGAGGTTCTCAATTCTATTCATTATTCGTATTTTGAAAAAAAATTGTTACCTCTAAACTTATGATGGGGTGAAACGATTTTGATGATTCTTTATTTCTTTGTGCTTCCCGTTTAGTCCCATTTAAATTTTATTTATTTCCGACAATGTTATCCATATGAGAAAATCACCAATCTGTCAAAATTTTTGTCTAAGTCTATTTAAGTCGGTTCTTTTTTCTTTGTCTTAGATAATTATTAAATCGATATTCTCAATTACTCTCTATGTCCTTACCAATAATAGCAGTATAACTATTCCGGGGATAGACTATGCTTAGTTTAACTGGTCAGTTTAATAATACCTTTTGAGTAAATGAAAAACAGACACAGAATATCATCTTAACATTTAAATATCTTGTTCGTCACGGACAAACTACGTACGTAGAGGGCGATTTTTCTAAACTTGGAAAATTAAACCTGGAATTAGGACCCGTTATTCCTTCATATGAACTGCGGACAAATTCAAATAAATAGCTAAAATTACTATAATAATATCTGCCAATGCCAATATCCTAGTATACTATATCCGGTATATTGGATCATATCCGTAGTAATAAAAAACATACTGAAATTATATTTGCAAGTAAATTAATATTTGTGATGCCCACGTACAATGATTTATTGTTATCTAGTTTCTTAAAACATCATAAAAAATTGTTTCTAGAATAAATAATTGATCTAACGCACGTACGCGAACGAAGCTAATTACAAAATAATTTTCCATTTATCCATTAGTTATACCATTTTGATGTGATTATTTATGTTGTGAGATCATGTAATGGCTCAGACTCTGCGGTCACTTGAGAGTTTTAACAGAATGCAAAAAGCGCATATTGGTTTAGTATTCGGTACTGTGCTCTTTGTAGGGATTTAGTTTATACCTAGGTTATTTTATAAAAGTTGTTTTAATTATTATTAGCCCATATTACGTATTATGAATCCCATTGCAGGGCAAAGTCTCTCTTCCTGATAATAATTTTAGTACGTAAAAAAATTAAATAATTTTCCACTCCATTTTCAATTATCCTCATATCCATATTAAACATAGCTAAGAAACTAATCAGTTTTGAATTTAGGACGACCTTTTTTTTTCCATCGCCAATATTCATAAAATGTATACTTGAAATGACAATTTTATTTTTGCATACAAAACCCCCGCCTACCTTTCTATACATACGATATAAAAAGAAAACTATAACGGCGGCCTATAAACCTATAACGAATATATTTTAAGCTTATATGTAGTAGTTACCTATCTCCGCATACCCTACTTTGGAATTACTATAGCTACATTAATGTGATTTATTTTTTTAAAAAAGCTCATTATCACGAAAGCACAGCTTTTTTTTTGTTGTACATCAAAACGGTACCAGAGTTCATGTTGGCACATTACCTGATGGTACATCAGGGTACCGGTTAACCCGTCACAGGTCAAGGCTGGGGACCGTCGGCACGAGAGGACGAGACCAATCATTATTATAATCTACAGATGGAAAGAAAGAAACTGTGAGGTGAGAGCGGGTTAAATGGGACACGTAACCTTTTGTTATTTAAATAAGATATGCATTTATTGAATAATTGACATTATAATTCTGATTCTCGATGATTTTATGTGGAGCGTTTTGTTTTATTTTTTTAATGTTTATTTTTAAAATTAATTTAATAACAAAAGGTAATTATTTAAGTAAATAGAACAATACAGCCGTTTATTTAACAACGTAGACGTCATCCGGCGGGATGTGACCTCTAAAAAGTATAAGATTCATACTAGTAATACTGTGATGATTTAAAAAAAAACGTAGGTATTATTCAACAATATAAAGATCAAGAAAAAATCTTTAGACACTTAGCATGTCACCTAGGTATTTCTCTGTGAACACAATTTTTTTTTCAAATAAATAATTGTGTAAATTGTATTAGTGTGGCAAGGCCGTAAATTATGACAGATGCTAATTATTCAGTTATTAGTCCCCCTAAATCAAAATAAAATGTGGCACCGGAGTGGGCCGCCCCCGCGCCACACAGACCTCGTTCTCAGACCTATTTGCATAAAACACGGAACCTTATCTTGCACTCTACAGCTATTTTGAAAACTTCGTCTTACCGCCTCAACCCCGATATGAGACAAACGATAAAAGTCACCATTAAAATGTTTTTCATTAATTTAATTATTTGCAGCAGCGGAATTACTGTTTTGGTTTGTTTATCTTATTTATTGCGCTTTAAGTTATGAACTTTGTATTACATTATATTTTACTAGTTTTGTAACATGTCTACTATGTTTTTATTACTGCCAATTGAAAATATTGAACTTACTTGATTTGGCTCAATAAACAAGCATTAATTAGAGAATAACAAAATTACTGTGCGAAACGATCAATTATAATTGTATAGTCCCTATTGTATATTTAATAACTTCGCTATAATGTACGAGATAAGCGCGATATAAAATCCATAAACGTATATTTCACTACCGTGGATTATACACTCATTTTATTCATTAAAATGCCGTAATGATCGCACGTTTATTACATCTTTACGGTTTGTTTCACCATCTACGTATTTAATTACAACGTTTGTACTAGCACAGTGTCGCTTTGCGGCGCGCTTACCCTACATCCGGATGCAGGGCTCGCGGTGTCCGGGACTCGTCACTTTCACTGTCACTAAGCACTGTCACCGAGCAGGGGACTCACCTTCGCACGTGAACTGGCCGTAGTGTTTCCCAGAGGACTTGTCTCCGCAAACAACACATTCGACGTTTTGCCCTTTGTCGTTTGCGGAGGAGCTGCTCTGGGTGGATGCTGCCTGGCTCGCCGGCGTGGAAGGCAGCAGCTCGTCATCGCGCCATGTACCGCGGAAGCCGAGCTCGAGCGGCGGGAGGTCGGAGCCTCTCGGAGGGCAGAGCCCCGGGCCTCCGACCCCGCCGTAGACTAGCGCGCCGTGCGTGATTGTAGCGGTTAGTGTGACTGGGTCAGCGAAGTGCGCGGCGCGTGTGTCAAGGGTCGTGGTTGAGGCGCGACTGAGTCGGGTCGGTCGCGGGTTCGGGACCTCGCGGGCTGAGCCGCCATTGGCCCGGTGGCACGCGGGCCACGCCGCAGGCCGAAGGCCTCGCCCCGCCACCTTAGCGTCCCGCGCGTGGCCCCACCTCTCCCCGCGACGGGAAATATTTCAGTACCGTGAGAAAGAAAAGTGTTTCAGGATTTGCGGCCGTGTTTGTTATCTTTTGTTTGATTAAGCATTGAGTTGATGTTTTTGTGGTTTTCGTTTCTTATTACGATTGATTTTTATTTTTAATATTATGTTATTGTCATAATTGTTGACATTGCTTTTTTATAAACTTAATTGCATTTATTATTTTGTATTATAAAGTAAGTAGCTAATATATGATAAACTTTTGTTCCCTTGTGCGCTCGCTCACGTTTTACTTGTTAATAATTAAAATCTAATTTACCGCCATTTTTATTACTGTTTTTTTGTTTCGATGTCTTTAAGATTTTTTGTTGCTTGTAAGTAGCATAATACTTGTACTTATTAATGACAATAGTTCCATCGAAGTGAGTAGCGTTTCTACAAATTATTATTTTTGTTTACCTACTACATACATAATATCTTTTTTATTTTGCATTACATGTACTCTCTTTCTCTCCTTTATTTGTTGTGTACCTATGAAATGTTGGTGACGCAAATAAATAATATAAATTAGACATTCTTCAGTAAGTAGGTACGGTTTTTATTGTCCAGATGGCTACGACAATAAGATAATTCATCATCTAATTAGTACAATCAGATACAGAAGCGTGTCGCATACAATCAGACCGAAAGTCCGCCGCCGCCGCTGCCGCCGCCGCCGCCGTCGTTACCAAAGTGGACGTTCATCAATTTATTGGTCCAACAAACGGTGATCTAGATCGGGGCGGCGCGGCGGCGGCGGCGGGGGCGTGGCGCGGGCGCTGCGGGGGCGCGGGGGGCCAGCGGGGCGAGACGTCACGCCACTCGTGCGCATGTCACCGCGTCACGCTCACGTACGTCACGATGGTCGAAAAAAATATGCTTCTTTTGTTTTTTTTTTCAAATTGGAGTCGTACTTGTTAACGGTGTGATATTTTTTGCGTAGTTAAGATTTATTTTTGTTCGGTTTATTTTTATTTCGTGTTGGCTCTATTGTAGATTGATGAGTTCCTGTGATAAAAGTTTAGAGTATTCACCAGATTACTGTCTTTTACTTAGTTTTTAGGAATCAATATGGTTATGTTTTGGCTAACTGTGTACCTATTAGGTTTCTAACTTTTTTCGCCTTGTCTATAATAATATCAAATGAACACTTAACCTGCAAACTACACAAAACACTTCATTCCACAAAACACGTCTTTTTCATAAAATAAAACCACTTTCGATAAACCCTGTATATTGAAAGCACAGCCTAATTAAACAGAGTGGGTCTTGAAGAGACTTGGCCTTAAGTTCCCGGGAGCAGGGAGCAGATGCGAGGGCGGGGTAGGATGGGGGTATAAACGGTAGAATGGTGACGAACGTTTGTTGACCAAAACTTTGACGGATTTTAGCGTAAAATATTATGTAGAACCACCTACCTATATAATGTTATACTACTGGGTAAGCAGGAAAAAAAATCATTTTTTTTGCAATAACAAATGTTAGAATATTATTACACCATGAGTAAAAGTGATAAAGATACCAATAAGATTCTGGAAAGCTTCTAGTTAGACAACAAAGATTATTTTTTTTGTATTGTTGAACGATAATTTATCCATGTATTTGTAGTTCAATTTCTTGACGTTTGTGAGTTTTCACATACTAACCTAATTTCAGTAAATCCCTACATAATTAGTATACACAATAAGTAAGTAGGTAAAAACGCAGTCAGGAAGTCGGCAGCTATCCCTACTTTAAAAATCCAAATCAAAGCTAAAGCTTATTAGATTTTAAATGCTTCTTTTTTTCACAAAAACAGTGTAGGTACTTAGTCTCAAAAGAAATCTATATCGTGATATATTCTCGCTAACCGAAATAACCGCCGCGTTTCCCCAGTCAACCAGTTACTCGTGACCCCACGGGGTCGCCCCCTCGCCGGTAGGGGGCGCCGCGCTGGGCGGGTCAAAGGTCGCGCCGCCCCGCCCCGCCCACAGGGGCCCCGAAAAAAACCGCCAAGACGACAGCCAGGCGCAATCTACCCCTGAAAATAGGTACCAGCTGCGAGAGACGCCTGAAAAGAAGTGGATTTGGCTCCGATCCGCTATCTTAAGTTTTATGCGCTCCGTACTTTATCGGGTTTACTAGAGTAGGCGATTGTTGACTTAAAATGTGCTGTGTTAGGGAATTTGAATTTCGAGTTTGTGTTCTTGAAATCCGTTAACCCTTTCGTGGGCTAGGAAATAATGAATCACCACTTGTCACGATCCCGGCAAAACAACACTTCTAGATAGTTAATCATCATCAGTGGTGTGCACTGGCTTTTACAACAAGGTAGGCAGTAATCCTCACGGATTGACACCTATGTATAGGTCTAACGTAAAGACAACGAAATCTGCATAGGTAGATAGCTACTCACCCACAAAACATAGGACCTTCGTTAGCCTATGTAGTGAGTACAACAAAAAAAGATCTAGCTATAACTCTATTAGGTCGGGAAGCCAAAATACTAAGGGTAGGCAGTGTCTTTTTGCCTATGTGGTGTGATCATCATCATTATTACAACCTTCCACTGCTGGACATAAGCCTCCCTAAAAGAGCGCAGATAAACACAAAATGCAAAATTAAAATGTATTTCATTAACGAGTTCGCGTGACGGAAAGATCTATTTCGATCTTCACGCTGAATTCTTCAGCAAAGCAACAAATATCGTCTCGACACATCGAAACGCGCGATACAAATGTGCTGCACAATAAGGCGAGTTTCCTCCTTTTGTCAGTTACCGAGTTAAGGCGGACAAACAGACAAACACTGAGTGATTTAGGGTTGACACGTCGAATGTTCAATACAGGCTTAGTGGAACTAAAATAACTTGGTACTTGTCTACGAAGCGTTTTGAGTCAGTGAAAGATACATTATAAGTATGTTTTGTAGAAAGGGACTTTGCATTAAATCTTGAAGCAACTTTAAATGGTGATTCGAAAAGATTGATTTATTTCGCGAAATACTGATTGATGTCGTTTCAAGTGCTCCATCAATACTTATTGAAGAAGTTATTTTATTAGAATCAAAGATGTTTCTCGTTGTTTAATCACGTTTTAAAATCTAAATAATACATTTAAAATTATACATTAAAATAAGATATATAGTATGTAGACTGTCTGACGCTACACATCTCCCAATTGAATGATATAGGATTTAATACAGTTTTTTTAGTTTTGAAAGCTGGGATGGCCGTGATATATATATTATTATTTTAATCCCGCCGTAATATTTTATTCCTGGGTTCGGTTTAATTATCACTAGATGAAAAACTAGGTATTATATTCTGGCAAAAGTAATTTAAATAAATTCTAATTTATTTATATTTTTTTAGCTAAATCCATTTAGTAATTATATTTTGCGTAAAATTATATAATTAAACCATAGGCAGATTGTTTTAAATTTTGTAATAAACATTTTTTTTAACAAAAAACAGTATATTTTTATAAAACACGTACACGATCTTGTACGTTAAATAATATCGTATTCTAGTCCGTACAAGAATTTGTTTATAGGTATGTACATTTTTTTTAGATAAATCCATTTAGTACTTATTTTTTGCGTAAAATAGGGCATTCATTAATCCAGAATATTTTTTTACTATATTATATTTAATATAATATTTTAGTAACTTTTACGAAAATGTAAATAAACAATTTTTCTTTATAAAAAGTACATTTCTTGTACGTTAAATTAACATGTTATTTGAAACGTATACTTAGCTATCGCAAGTCAGTGTGTGTCAGTAATCGCTTCGTATTTCACTCATTGATCTCGTTACTGTTCCAGTGTCTGACCTTTATTTTTAGCCGTACCTATATCTTAATAAGGAGATGGCCATTTAGTCACAAAGAACTTATCATCGTTAAGTTGGGAAGTACTGTTGGATATAAAAGTGGTATAACGACTCACTGGTAACTAAAATAAATGTAAGATTTTATAAGCTTTTAGGGAGGCCTATGTCAAGAAGTGGGCTGACTTGGTATTGATGAAAGCTTTTTGTGGCGAGGACACACTTGTACGTGTAGATAGTAAGATAGTTGAACGACACGTCCTACTGTATCCTACTAATATTATAAATTGCGAAATTTGGATGGATCTCTGGATGTATGGATGAATGGATGTTTGTCCTTCTTTCACGCAGAAAGTAGTAGATTTTGATGAAACTTGGCAGTATTGTAGTTTATAAACTGGAATAACATATAGGCTACAAAGTATATTGGTAAAACAGCGTTTGCCAGGTCAGCAAGTCTTCGATAATTATATTCAAAGACAGATTAGACTGTGATATAGGCACGTAATTCTTAGTATATAAGTTCACAGTTGTCATTAGCAATTATTATCCTTACTATCCTTACTGATATTATAAATCGGACTAGCCTTCTGTCTTGGATCCCACATAGTTATTAAACTAAAGACGGTATAGAAATAAGAAGAAAAAAATTATATATGCGCTGCATTGCAATGCATACCTACATATGATTTTTTTTTTACTTCCCTAATCTAAATAGTGGGAGACAGCATTATTACAAACGAGGCACAAATTGCCTTTCGGGAGAGCACCACGGGTGAATGCGAAGGACTAAACCTAGCGGGGCTGACGTTCAAACCAAGCCTGATGTTAGACACCGATGTGCGACATGCCAGTGGTCTACGATGGGGCGAACTTGTTCATTAGATGCCTATTTACCCGTGATTGAAGACCTCCAGAATGTACTGCGCAGGAAAAACAGACTCCGGGAAGTCATTATACATCCTGAGGGTTCGCACTATGAAAGTAGACGCAAACCGTTTGGTTTCTTGAAAGTTATAAAATAATCATGTTGACGAAATTATTTAGTTACCTAAATTTTACTGAATATATATTCTGCGTAACAAATAAGTATAAATAATCGTTACAAAATAGTTTTAATAGCTGCATGATACATACAGTATTGTGGGCTCGATAACCCCGCGACCTAGCAGTCCGAAGATCGAGTCATGTCTTCACAATTCTTATCTGCCTTGTTAAATAGGTTATGTTTCTACGTTATCATTTATTACTCTCGTGAATGCTTCATTATAGGTAACTCTTTGATATTAACACTGTAAAATAATAAAGTGTTTTCCTTAAAAAAAAACAAGAACAAAAGAGCGATTCCAAAGACGAACGATCATAGAATAAAGTATAAAGTATCTGTTTCGTTTTCAAATATCGTTGACAGATTGATTTTTTTTAGAAAACTCCTCATTAAAAAAAATATGTTTTAAGGAGTTTATCGAGTAGGTACGTTCGGCTAAAATAATTGTCTATCAGTGTAGACACTTCATGTGTCACTGAAACATCAATAAGGTAGAGTTGTTATATTGTGACAAGTGAAAAATTTACCTATTATAGGTATTATACGAGTTAATATTATTATTATTAAGAGATATTCATACGAAATTCAACCTTAGGCTGATAGACCAGATTCTTAACCGACTGCACGTACATACATAGGAATGGGGAGTTTGTGTCTGGGAGACCGGCAGTACTAAAGTATTTTCAAATCTACGAAACTAAACTACACAATGCTTTTATGATCTAGGAAAACATCGTTATGAAACCAGCATAGCACAAGTGTTTTCATGTAGAGTTGAAGCATTTGCGTTTACGTATTTATGTGACATGAAACTTTACAAAAATATGTCGGAATAATACGTAGGCTTACATTTATACTGGAACTCCTACGTTAAAAGAGTAATCATACTGCAGGAACCACCGCCGGAGCGTACTCCGATGGTGGTCGAGCCGTAACTAGTGCCTGCACTCATCTTCGTCATTAGCCCATATTTCTTCCAATTCATCCACTGCTGGTCATAGGCCTCCCCAATTCCTACATACATACGACATTAAAATTCATGATTGATCTATGCGTCACCGAGACTTCGTAGAATATTGTATAAGACAATTTACAAGAAACTTACTGACGTTTACGGAAAATTGTGCCTAGAATACTTACCTATATTATAATTGTATCGAATAAGTACGCTCATCCTACTTATGTATTAACTGGTATTGGACTGATTAATAGATACAAAACATTTCAACCCCATTTATTTTATAAATCATGGCGATGGGCTCATCTAGCTCTTATAGCGTTGGGTTAAATACTCTTCACGAACCGTGGCCATAATGTGCTAAGCAAGTGCCTCTGCCTGCCCCGCTTTGGGCGTAAAAGGCGTAAAGAGTATCTTTTTTATAACTCACAGTTCTCCACTGCATCAATCTAGATTTCGTTAATTAGCGCAAACTACCTACATTTCGGTGTGCAAACTGAACTCTGAGAACCATCTGAAAATACCGTAGTTCATTCCAGATGGTTCTCTTTCAAGTAAACGGCTTCTACAGAAGCTTGCTATCGCAACTATCTGATTGTACAACGTGAAATGGCCTTTAGCCGGTCGTGATAAGGATTACAGACTCCTGTGTATTGGTTCGGGGGTGCGCAACCGTTCGACTTGCTTCGGGCTGATCGGATTTCACGCGCTGTTACGCTGAACAGTCGCGGACACGTGGGGCTGCGCTCTTGCGCCGTTGAGGTGACCCGTACTACACGTTTAAGGACAATTTTTTGGTACATTTTATTGGAGAAAATGATATGGCGAGTCTGCGTTGGTATGTTTTGGATTCTATAATGAGTAGGTACCTGTTTATATCAAAGTCTCTGTGAGATTGCTTCCAATTTCAAGTTAAGAAAGAGCGTGATAAAATAACTGTTCAAAGGTTCAACAACACTCTTGATATGTGGTTTTCCTTGTAATTTATTCCTTCACCATACTAGATCATTAAACCTATAGATATAAAAAATATAATTGGGACCTACACGTTGACAGCCTTCCAGCAAGCTGGAACAAACGACGAGTAGAATATCTTCTCCCACATTAATTAATCAATGCATATGTACAATACTTGAGGCGCATTTGTCTTTTGTGATAGGTATTACCGATAGATGCCTTGCTATTACTAGTAGAGTCAGACAAAGCTAAACCTTTTCTGAAAAATGCTTAGTTCTCGTTTGATAATGTACAAAGAATGCATGATTTTGTTCATGAAAAAATTTTATCGTCGAAAAAACTGAAAGATAAACTTGTGGACCACCAAAATATACGCGTCCACTTGAGAACCTCTTCCGTTTATAGTCGGGTAAATAATAAATATCACTTAACGAACGCTCGACGGCACTCAATCTGTACTAATACGATGCTCTTTCTAGCATGCTCCTGCAAACAGCTCTCAATAATCCGTCCGCAAGTAGTGAAATGATCCAATATTGTAGTAGGGGGCGCCACCGTCGCATTGTGGAAAGGCGACCGAATGTGCGCCCCCACCGGCTCCGAGCTTAATTGACTGACTCTACGAGAGGTTCTGAGCTTTAAGCTTTGATTCTGTTACAGTGAGCTTTTTGTATGGATTACGAGCGAGGCGTAACTCCAGTGGTTCCTCTTCAACGGATTAAAAACATGTGTTTTTTTTTAAATTCATTTGTTTGATTTTTTATAATCTCATTATAAATTAAAGGATCTATGTTTATCTTTAGAAATTTTTTAGACAAATAATATGTGACGAATCCTGTTTTTAGGTTTTTATCCAGAATAGTACCTACATAGGTTTTTATGAAATTTGAGGATTATTATTAGATAATTATCAAAAACATAGGGACAGTTGTGGCTATCTATTATAGATAAATACTATAAAATATTACCTGCGTTATCCAAAATCAATACTAATCGCGTAACTCATTGCTTTCTTGGCCAGTGCATTGTATTCCCACGGGATATCATGGATTTTGTTTGGATTCACAAAGATTACTTAATCACGTCCGTGAGTGGGGAGAACCATAGGATCACAAGGACCTTTCGGCTACATATAGCATAATAAGGATATTAGAAAGTTAATAATTATGGGTTTTCAGTTTATTTATTAATTTATTTACAGAACACACATTACAGTACAGAATACTCAATGCGTAATGTTGCTAACAAATATTTACAAATCAGGACAAGCATCCAAATTAAAATAAAAATACACACATCAAAAGTGTCTAGGGATCAAGTACATTTTAGAAGATTGCAACTAAGAATAATTTTACAAAAACTGAATTCATTCATAATTTATTAATTTAATTTATTATATGTGGTGATAAGTCATTGATACAGGCATGGGGAATTAGGTAGGAGACCAATCCAGAAGATTTGATTTAAATAAATGGTTTTTTTTAGAGCTATAATGTTCTTGATCCCTAGACACTTTTGATATGTTTGTACATCATCCCACTATATGTCAAAATGTTGATGTTTATATGTATGTTACTTTTTCGACCGAATACCATTGGACGAATTTCAATAAAATTTTGTAATAATATAGCTTATCTGAATAACATATAGGCTATATTATGCATTATAGGTACATCGGAACAACACAGGCTACATTTTACGAAATCTCTTATTATTTTTCAACGGTTTCCGCACGTAACCACGAGCAAGCAACGAAGGTGTTTTGTTTCTAAATAAATTATAAATCGTTTGACCACCATCCTGCCTGATGTTCAGCAGCAATGGAGCACACTTGTTTATTAGATGATATTTACCCGTGACTTGAAGCCTATGTACGCAACGCAACGCTCGTACGGTGGAGGACAACATCGTGATGAAACCCGCACACCACAAGGTGTGTGAACCCTAGCGGCGATGGGCTCACGCCCTGTCACGTTGGATTAAATACGTTTGGTGAACCATGGGAATTTGCCTAGCATGTGTCTCTGTCTACCTCGCTTTGAGATTAAAAGGCTTGAAGTGTTAGTGTATTTTTCTTTTTTTTTGGTGACCACCAGACTACACTGCTCACAACACAAATTCAGGTAAGCTGAATTAGGTTCTTCTGATATCTTCAATAATTCCGGGCCGTAATATTAAGTATTGACTGTAAATAATAACATTCAGTACAATTTTTTTTGTCAGTTTGAGAAAGAAATGTAAAAAAAAGTGAGTTGTAACCCAAGTATTTAACCCCATAGCACGTGTATAAGGGTTACATTGACAGCTTCTTAACCCTGTCATCGAGAATGGATGCTGTATTTATTGTGTAAAATATAACGTATTACAATGATGTAACCCTAAAAATAACATGCTTGTAAGAGTTGAGTTCATCTTTTAAGAAATAATAATAATATAAAGCTAAAATGAACTTCTTGCCATTTGCAGAAACAATAGTTCAAACAACTATCCAATAATAGGTATGTAATTTTACTGTCCCCTAATATGTACTACTAGTTATACACAACATTTGTCATATGTGTATAATAATTTGGATACCAAATTATAGTCAAAATCGAAATACGTAAGTTTGTTGCACTGTATTGAATCAATAACTAACGACATCTGCTACGACGGACTATGTACAATTGATATATTTTATTTTAAGCTATGATATCACGTAAGTGACTTAATGTCTTAAGTGGTAATAAAGATTATTTAAACCTAAACCTATTTACTGTCGAATATATAAAAACTCATTTTTGGAAGTTGCTCAAAAATTCTGATAAATGCGATTTTTCTTTCAGAATAATGAGCCTAAGTGTGATTAAAATTGTGTAATTCTAAATTTCAGAATGTTTCTTCGTGAGAAATCCACGTGTGAGGCTTAATACTTATTTGTCATCTTATCCGTATTTATTCTTGTACACAAAATGCTTATTGTGTAATATTGTCTACTGTTGTGACCCGACGATATCTTGTAAGGGTTGACCTAAACTAAAAAAAAATACTTTTCTTTCGGAATATGTTAGGCTTATGGTGTGTAACACCATGTTAAAACGTGTAACTCAAAATTTCACATTTTTTCTTCGATGAGTGTGAAAAAATCACGTGTCAAAAGACTTATGTGTCATCTTAACCCTATTCTTGTACACGAGATGCCGCAACTTATTGTGTTTTATTGTGTGTTGTGACCCGATGAATTACATCTTGTAATTGAACTGTGATATTTTATTGAACTTATTGTTATATTGCCTACTTGGCGTTACAGAAAGGCACGTGCCTTGAAGTGAAATGTTGATAGGGTTAAATAAAAAACAAACTGTTCTATAAAGGCCATGCGAGAATTCCTCATGCCTTGTCACGTTGGGTTAATGAGGCTTGATGAACCGTAGGCATAATTTTCTCAGCAAGTGCTTCTGCCTACCCCACTTTGGGATAAATAGTTTAAGTGTATTTATTTTTATTGTTTCCGTACTCATGGATTTAAAGATAGCTTTGCTTTATATTACAACGTTTCTGTCCAACCTCTTAGGGATTCTAGGCGTATTTTTAAATCACGGGACATTTCACAAACGGTAATTTGTGCCCAAACTAAAACACTCCCAAGATGTTCCCATAAGACACCCGAAAATCGGTGTCAGAGACTGTACTTAACATATATAAATATTTTTAAATAGGTACATACGTAGACAGTTATACACCTAGACGACAAGAAATGATTCAGCTCGCGACCGTCGACGTCCAGGGTTCGGTCATACTGGTCGATATTTTATGTAGGTATTTATAAATTATCATTAATCTTGCCTAATCACATCACAAACACATTTCATTAATCACACACATAAGCACTTACAGTTAGAGAATCACGCTACGGCTTTTTTTTACGAAATGCCAAAAAAGCACCTTCATCATAATAAAATGACAACAATAGGAGCTAATCAGCCCCGTAGGTACGCCTTAAGAATTGTCATACATTTTCAATGAGATTATTATTTGCAAATCCTCCAAAGTGTCAGAAGGAATCTGGGGCAGATACGTCAATATTGTCACCCGACACCCCAAACAAAGCTGTTAAAAAAAGCTCGTAAAAAGATCTGGCTTTTCTTAAAAGTATCGCGCACGCAAAAAAAAACGTTAAAACATCAATGTGTGCTAATTTTCGATCTCGATACATTCATTGTGAATAAGCATCGAGGCGTTACACAAATTAAAAGTAGATGTCAAATATGTTTTTTTTTTCATACATTCACCCCAAAAAAACACGTAAGGAGACCGTTACAGAGTCGTTTTTTTATCATTATTTATGGTGCAAAATTGGGTTACTTATCGGCAGCGGCCTATATACGAAATCCCCATTGTTTGGTTTATGAAAGACGTTCGTTTTTTTTTTGCTGGAAACACGAAGAATTCATGGATAGGGGCGGTTTGATTATATTTTTTTTTATAAAATAAAAGTAGTTTTCAGTACAAAAAAGTAGTTATGATTATGACTGTATTGAATTGATTATCAGGTTATGTAGTATTCATGTTTGTGTTTAGGAAGCAAGAAATCTATGTTATATCTCGGTGATGAATGATAGGAGGTGAGAAGGAGGTCTGCAGACACAAATTTTATCCTGAACTATTGTTCAGATACGTATAATAAAATAGCGAATGTTAATTTTTTTATTTATAGTTGGTTCGATTCATCACCTGATCTGACCAGCAAAATTTTTAAAAATCCTTTATTGCGGAGTAAAATGAAGAAATGTTTTCTTTTAAAATGAGCTAACAAAAAATTTAAGGAAGTTCCCCTCCAGAGCAGATAATTTTTTTCCAGCCTGTATATATATGATGGTATGAACGACAGAAATTATATGTATATCTGATACATACATATCACTGGTGTCACTTTGTTAACTTGTAACTTGGGACATGGATAGATAAATTGAAAAAAAAATTGGTAACTAACATACGTCATCGCTGCCAATAATATCTTTTTACGCCTAAACGTTATTTTTAAACAATCACAAGACATACTAAGTCGGACTGAAATGCAAGACACGCAATTTATCTATATTATTTACCCTATAACTGTTACTACGTCTTACATAAAGTTTTACATTAAACCCCTACAGAAAAAAACAAACTGAATACCATTCAAAACGTCGTCAAACAGTAGACGTCGAACAAAACAGCCAAACAGGCCCTGTAGATAAGAAAAGTAAATTCATAAAAAAAACTAGATTTTTTAACCGTTGCGATGAGTCCCATTCATAGTTCACACATACATACACACTGCAGGGTTACAGGTCACCATCGTCTTGAAAAAAAAAATGTCGTTACAAAAACAGGACAGTAAAAAAACCGAAGGGTTTCGAATATTGTGCATATTGATGAAGAATGAAATCTGGTTTACTGATTCGCCTGTCTATTATCGTATGTTTTATTGAAGGCGCATGTGTGTGGTCCCACGGCCAAGTGTTCCTCTGGGAAAGGAAACTGGTATCTGCATAATAAATACGTCATTTCTATGCGAATGCTCTTCACACGAATTAAACAAATAAACCTTTTTTTTTCAATACTAATTGGTAAGCAATATCTTATCAGTCAAAAGAAGGAGACTTTGAGACTTTAATTAAAAGTAATTACTCAATAATATTTACTGAGATTGAAAAAAAAACGAAACTAATACCTAACGTAGGTATTATTTACGTAACGGTAAACAGGCACATACAATAAGATCGTCAATTACAACAGAAAATAGGGTGCGCACATAAAGATTACAACACATAAAGAAAGGGTCGAATCAAGATCTCGCTTCAAAAAAAGCCAAGAGGTCCATTTACAGAATCCTTTGGCACGTTCTACCCTTTAGCCTACGCCCCTAAAAAGGATAAAATAAATTCTTTTCAGAGATAAATGGTTGCGGAGAGAAAAAAAATACGATCTCGAAGGTGGGTCCTTTTTGACCCGGCACGCGCTAACGGGTTGGCTTGGGTGATGTAATGGCGGGACAAGGGTTGGATGCTGCGCGTGCGCCCCCGGGATCTCTTTAACCCGTTTTAGACACTGTATGGGGTTGACTGCGATAAATCAAGGGATTTTAAGGATTACTTTGTGCAATATCCTCCTTTTTGTGGTATTTGTGTTGTGACGGTATCTGACTGATTTTGTTAGTATGTACTTTCTGTTGTACAATGAAATTGAAAGTATCTTATCATCAGATATTCCTCTTGTCAATTTTGAGGATTCGATAGTTCGCCTTTTGTGTCACTCAAAAGAGAGAGATTAACTAAAAAAATATCAGCTTAGATTATTATTTGTTAAGTATTGTGGCTACGACAGGAATATTGATTTAATGACATTTGCGAGGAAAATAATAATCAAGATTACTAAACTGTATAGATAGCAAAAAAGCTGTAGTTTGCGTCAGAATGGTGATTTGATGCGCACTTAGTATTAATTTGATGTGATGTTAGTAATCTACTTAGGCTATACTTTATATTTGCGATTAAATACTGTCCTTTGTAAAAGCTCTAGTTGTGGCTCGCAAGCTAAACTCGTCCAAATGTAGACATAGACGATAGTAACGAGTCGCAATAGGTGACGATTTTCTACAATTTTAAATTGGATTACCGTAGAGCTGATAAGGACGTGTTCATATAATCTCTTTGACTACTTTTGGCACCGTTTTTCTCGCGATCGATTCTGTAAAAAGTTGCGGTTTATAAAAAAAACAGCATTGTGGCTTCCTTCATTGGTTTCCTTCAGGCACAAAATCAAACGGTTAAAGACCGCATCGGTTTTGCCGCAGTGCTGTGTAAGGGTTAGATTGATAATATTAAATTAGTATAGCTACTTAATTATAATTAAATTAATTATAATTATAATTTCGATGAGCAACTAAGCAAAAACCTATAGTGTAACAGAGACGTTGACGATTTTTTATGGTAGATAGATAGATAGATAGATAGATATAGATCTTACAGTTTGTACATAAACGACAATATCCCACTTTTTCGTAGTAAATAAAAACATGATCTTTTTTTCAAGTAAAGCTACTTCACAATCTCAGCTGCCGTCAATAAATTTACGCAGTAGGCAAATAAAAAAAAGTGAGCCAAAAAAGTTGTTTTCTCACCAAACATTCGGTGAGTGCTAAACAAATTTACATTTGTATAAAAAAGTACTTGCCATAACTGACCACTAACAAGCTTCTTTTAAAATGGTTGTTAAAAAAAACTGTCTCACGCCTTGGGGACGGTCGATGGCTATTTTACTTTTTTTTATTGCACTGCAAAAAAAAATTAAATCAAAATTAGGGCATTATTGTATGTGTAGTCTTCGACGATCGGGGTGTAACACTTCCGGCTTTTCAAAATGGCCGGTTATCAGAATTTTCAGAGGTAACCCTATGAAGATATTTATTAACCTAGACATTTAAAAAATACGGAGGTGATATCCAGGTTGCCTGTCGGAAAGTACATGATGCAAAAGTTAACTTGTCAGATAATTAGAAAATCACCTGTTTTCATCAATTTGTTCACAAACTCTTTACAATTTAAATTAGTTAGAAATTCAACGCTGTACCGTGTTTTCCGGACACACAGGGATACTACCACCATACTAAGGGATATGCGGGGTACGAAAGGGTATTATGGGGTAGTTACTGTCGCAGATATACAACGAATATAGCTGTAAATATAATGTTAGTAAGTTTAACTCTGGCAGAATGTCATGAAACATTAACATACAAAGACTTGGTACAGTATAAATATCTATGGTTATCAAAGATAAACAAAAATAAGTATCTTCTATTCAAATTTCAGAGTAAAGCGTGCTGCAGTAGAAGCAGATGTTGCTGTGGTACCTAAGTGATCGTGATCCAGATTGCGTAAACTTTTAGCCGGCGGAATATGACATAAAGAAAAAAAAATAGGAGACAACCCCACAACAGCGAAAGACGTCCGATCCATTGTCCACCGGCCGGCAGGACTCTACAAACGCGCATTGTGTCCACACAAAATATAATTGCCTTGGCCCCCTTCCTCCATTCTTATTCAAAGACATTACTCCATAAGCGCGAATTTGGCCGAAGGGAACGAGCCGATACCGCTACTTAGAAAAAAAATGTAGCAAAATGGGGCAGTGAAAAAAAAAGTTGCGTGCATTCTATATTCAAAATTCAAAACACATGTCACTTTACGCTGAGATGGTATCGCGGCGCGAATTGAACTGTCCGTTCTATTTTTTTTTTCATTGCGATTTGGTCCAAATCCCTTATTAGTTTATCCGTGAACTTGGCGACATATTCCCATGACGACTGAATTATACTTTATTTTTACGATTTCTTAACATTCAGTTATAATTCATTGTTGTATGTAAAAATCGGCAATGAAACGGATTAGCTTTGCGTGAACGCTCCGAAGGACGGGTAAGCGTTCCGTAAATATAAATAATCTACATTTTCGATGTTTGGGGGCCCTGAAATGTCCATGGCGACTTATGTAGACTTTTGACGAGAATGAAGAATGATGTACTAAGTTATTAATAAAGCCATGACTAGGAATAGGGAAATTAGGGAAAAGTCAATATGACATTTTGCCGTTGTAGATCCTGGCTCTAACTGGAATCACAGTGGTGGGAAAGTGAGTGTGAATATCCCGGAACCTACTTTCTATTATACTACTTACTAATACTACGACAAAAATAAAACCGATAAACGTCACTAATGATATTCTAGTGACAATAGTAAGGACCGTTGTAATAATATTGTAATGAGTCCATTTGGTACTCTGATCATTATGGTGGGTCTTATTCAACGTTGAGTGCACCAAGTACCTACCAAATCACTTTGAAGTTAGGACATTTTAACGGAAAACATTGCATTAAAAAATATATCTTCAAAACCATCTGCATAAGAGTGTCTAAACTACATACAGAATACGGGCCTGTAATTATATTCCATCTTAACTTGAACTGTATTTATAGCAGAATAAACATTATGACAGGGCTTTTTAATAGTGGAACGGTTGAATGTGCTCTGACGAGCTTGGCGGTTAATCAATCAACCCTCTAAAGAATCAACAGTCGAGGGCTCTGATTACGCCAAGTATAACAAAAGTGTAGATGCAATGATAACCCTGCGGTGGTACTCGGTGCTTGCGGGCGCCATACACCCCTCTCGGGAACGTTGCACACTTATACATCTAGATATTATAAACATATTCATTAACAGTATTAACTTTTATCAAAATAAAATGTGTTTTGTAAAATACACTTTATGCGTATAGTTTACGTCTTTTATTATCATTACCACAGTGCAGAAGGCAGAGGCACTTGCTAATGAAATGCCTACGGTTCACCATGCGTATTTAACTCGTAACAGGAAGTGAGCCCATCGTCTGTGAAACTGAAAAACAGACCAAACTACATAGTAGGCACTTACTTAAAAATTCAGTGATTTCGGTTAGGCGATAATTCAGGTTTTTTTTTGTACCGACAATGTTTCTTTTTCATTTGTTTGTCGTCCTAAAGGCAGTTACCCTAGACCACTAATCCATCTTGTTCGATTACTTATTGTAGACTATATACCTAAGTTCTGCTCAGACCGCACATAGAGTTTATGGTACTTTAAAATGTTAAGGAATGTACCAAAATATTTATAACCAAAAATAATCATGTCATTTGACCTATTTTTCAACGAAGCGCGATGACATATTGCTTCATTACTTTTTATGGTTTGCAAGCGTAAGTTTTTTTTTTTGTTATAAACCCATCGGCAGTTCAAGGGTTTCGTGGGCGGGGATCACTGACAAATTTACGGGACTTTTTGTAAATAACAGTTCGACAGGTTTGCCGCAGTATTCTTTTTTTCGTTGCATCATTTCCTGGTAAAACCGTAAAATGGGATTGTGCCGTTATTTTTCACACATGAGAATAATATTACGTTCGTTTAAGAACTAGAATAAATTAATAAACACGCTTGCCATACCCTATGTATTAGTGGCGTGCACTGGCTTTTACGACAAGGTAGGCATCTATATATAGGTAACTTGTCTTTACGAAATGTAGGTACCTCTACCTATCTACTCACCCACAAAACACAGGACTTCGTTAACCTATGTCGTGAGTGTAACAAAAAAAGATCTAGCATTAACTCTATTATTCGGTTGGGTAGCCAAAATACTAAGGTAGGCAGTGTCTTTTTGCCTATACGGTGTGCACGCCACTTCTATGTATCATACTATCACCATCATAACGACTTTGAACTAGCAACAGGTCCTATCTGATCTTAAAAGCTCATGCAATTTTTAAAACAAAAAGTACTATCTGACATAGTAATACTAATCAAACTCGTATCATACTGGCGGTTTATATAGGACGTATTGCCTGTTCGACGAGGGTCTCCCCCACTGATTTCCGTGATCAACAAAATCCAACTGATGTTCCACGTCAGCAACGTAATTAGGAGTAATTATTACTACATTATCACTACAGCAGTCCCGGCAGGATTTTGTTTTTCCGTAGGAAGATTTGTACCAGAGAAGAAATACACCTCTCAAACCTTCCCTTGACCATGAATAAATCAAAACCAAAAATAGCCAATTCGGTCCGGCCGTTCTCAGCTTCTAGCAAGACTAACAAACAGCAATTCATTTTTATATGTATAATAGATCAGTGGCGTACAGCATACCATATAGGCAAAAAGACAGACTGCCTACCTTAGTATTTTGGCTACCCGACCTAATAATAAGAGTTATTGCTAGATCCTTTTTTGTTGTACTCACGACATAGGTTAACGAAGGTCCTGTGTTTCGTGGGTAAGTAGATAGGTACCTACATTTTGTAAAGACAAGTTACCTATAGGTGTCAATGCTTGGGGATTACTGCCTACCTTGTCGTAAAAGCCAGTGCACACCACTGTAATAGATTAGGTCACGATAAAAAAAGTGTTCAAAGATAGCTACGTCTTTCTAACCTTTGAATAATACTGTGTACCTACCTAAATACTAAACAAATAAAAAATCCACCTAGGTCACGATTCTTGGAAAAATATCTTCAATGATAAACAATAAATCTTAAGTTCATTTACTTACCTTGTTATATATAGTTTTATATACTTGCATACCTATTTACACATTTTCAGTTTTGTTAGGCAAGCGAAGAAAATTAATATGCATGACTTTAATTACCATACAATGTGTAAGTCACACAATATGTAGCTACCTATTCTTTGCCCGAGAAACTCTTGTGCATTGTTAGTTTGAATTTGAAAAAAAAAACTTACTGTTTCTGTGTATTTATTTGTCAACGACACCGCGTTTGTTTAGTGGGTGGTGTCATAAGGAATAATAATGGGCTTCTAATAATAATTATAAAAAAAATACACGTAGTCACTTAGCACTTTCCTGCTCGTCATTGTCTACTTCGGTGGTAATCTGGGACAAAAAAAAAATACATACACACATGTAGATACGACAAGCTCGTTTCCCAGAGGAGTAAATCCAGATCCTGGCAAATCTCTTTCGACATTCGTACAGCTCTTCATACATGCTCTCCGCTTTCTGGTACTTGCTCATTCGTGGGGTAGGTGGTTATTAAGCTGTGCACACTTAACCAAACGTATTTAAACTACACACATCAAAAGTGTCTAGGGATCAAGAACATTTTTAGCTCTAAAAAAAACGAATTTATTTAAATCAAATCTAATCTTCTGGATTGGTCTCCTACCTGGTTCCCCACGCCTGTATCAATGAATTATCACCACATTTTGAATAAATTATGAATGAATTCAGATTTTGTAAAATATATTCTTGTTACAATGTTCTAAAATGTACTTGATCTCTAGACACTTTTGATGTCTGTAAAATGATAGGTGGTTAATCTATTGTTTTTTTTGGATTCACACACTTTATGTGGGTCTCATTGCGATGTTTTCCTGAACAAATGCTCATATGCTTAGACCGTATTGCGTAGCCTACATAGGATCGGATTAAAAGAGTCGCATTGGCATACGCGGTGCATAAAGTAAAATTCAAATTCACAACCCTTGTCTTGGCCCGACAACAACCGCGTATTTCTTGTGTCGTGTATAGATACTATAATCGTATGAATCTAATATATAAAATTTCCATGTCACAATGTTAGTTACCGTACTCCTCCGAAACGGCTTTACCGATTTTTACCAAATTTCATATGCGTATTCAGCAGGTCTGAGAATCGGCTACTATCTATTATTTATGCATCTACCAGTTGTATTTCTCCAAATAAACGGGGTTTTAAGGCAACTTATTATGGCAAAAAAAATGTTTGCTGGGACAGCTAGTATTATATAAGTATATACACTCCACGCCTGTTAATCCCAAAGCGAGGTAGGCAGAGGCACTTGCTAGAGCAAATGAAGTGTAAAATTAAAATCATGACGAATAGGTAATTGTTCTCGGTTGTTGCTTTTGAATGTACTATAGTGTGGAGCTACCTAAAAGGGCCTTAAATATTTGTGTGTGTCTCAGAACTACCCAACTAGCGCTCAAACATTCAGACATGACATTATCTAAAATGCGATTCGATTCGTTGAAACAAACGAATTCTTACTAACTGTTACGTAACAGCCAATCACAGCACTATTTTTTTTTATCGCGTAACTCTTTAAGTAAATAATACATTATACATATACGTTTTCCAGTGGGGTAGGCAGAGATAATGAACCTCCACTTGTCACGATCCTAGAAAATCTCTTTCGCCTCTCATGCATGCTCGCAATTTTCATATGTAATATTTCTAGTAAAAATCAATAGCTTAAGGTAAAGACGTTACCCGAAGACGCGGTCCCCATCCATCATCAGATATGAGCCGGGGAAGGGTCAGCGCTGCATAATATTGACATGAAATTTACGATATTAATATTTACCGAGATTGAGGGGGTGACTATCGTGGTAATAATACTGCTTATTTTGTATTACTTTTTGAAGTTTTGTAAGATTTTGAGTGAGGAATTTTACTTTTTGTTATGTAAACGTTTTTTTTATTTAGCTATCCCATGCTGATCTGTGATGTAAATAGAACGGACTGCCTTTCTTCCTGGCCTGCCGTTGGAGACGGCTATGGGATCCAGAGATTTAAGTTTCTTGGAGGTTTAGTTAGGTTACCTGGAAGAAATCGCTATGAGCGATAAGCTCGCCTTTTGCAATTTTTACATTGTATTTTTTTACATTCGTAATGTACAGTGTGCAATAAAGAGTATATTCATTCACTCATTAATTTCTTCAGGCTATGCACTACCAGCTTGTTAATAAAAACCCCATGAGATTCTTAACTTGCTTAACTCTTTATTATGCTAAATGTGGCCGAATGATCCTTGTGATGCTAAGGTTCTGTTCAACCCTTTTTTGGCAATTACGGACGTTGGTGTGTGGAAATATTTTCTGTCGTAAGATTAAAGGGAATTAAGTGCAGTTCTTAATAATATGTCATTTAGATATGTTTCAATAGAAACCAAGCACTAAACCTAAGAAGAGAAAGAAGCCAGCAGATCTCTCATCATCATTAGCCCATACTTGTCCACTGCTGGACATAGGCGTCTCCAATTGCGCGCCACTGTGATCTGTTTTCGGCTTCTCGCATCCAGCTTCTGCCTGCCATCTTGCGTATATCATCAGTCCACCTTGCCTGAGGGCGTCCTACACTCCGTTTGCCGAGACGCGGTCTCCACTCGAGAACTCGTTTTTCCCAACGGTCACCGGTTCTACGGCAAA
>SJJU01000706.1:0-83703 GCA_012932125.1 Conopomorpha cramerella | reverse complement strand
GGTGTGTGAACCCTATAACTGCGATGGGCTCACCCCCTGTCACGTTGGATTAAATACGCTTGGTGAACCGCCTCTGCCTACCCCTCTTTGGGATTAAAGGCGTGAAGTGTATTTATTTTTATTTATTTATTTATTTTTATTTTACTATGAAATTTATGAGTATAAAAGAAATTTCCGTGCTGATCCAGGACGGAATAATTTTGGTAGCACGGACATTTCACAGGACCGTGACAAATGGAGATCTGTAGTCTCTGCCTACCCCTCTGGGAGACAGGCGTGAAGTGTATGTATATATGTACATTTCACACGCGGTCAATTAACCCCAAAAAAGATACACATACATACCCTTCACGCCTGTCTCCCAGAGGGGTAGACAGAGACTACAGATCTCCATTTGTCACGGTCCTGACATACCCCTTTCGCTCTATCTACATTCATACATCTTTTCATACATGCCCTCCAGTTTCGAGTACTTTTCACGCCACCTTCCGCCAGGACAACACCAATCTGGTCGATGTATGTCCTACTGGGGTGACCTCTACTCACCTGGTCCATACATCACCCAATCTTTCGTCAATCAACAATTCATCTATTCTCTGAATTCACCCAAAAAAGATATAAGTGTACAAATATCAATATATCTTACTCGTTCGGGGTCAGATGACTATCCTAAGTCTAGTATACTCTATTAGGTAGTGGCATAGCTCTGGCATCTATTTATAAGTAAAGGACAGCCAACAAGGCACACACGTATACTTAGACAGGCATTAGACGCTCATGCAAGCGGCATTCAATTCCATCAGTCATGATTTATGGAGTGACTACTAATACTAATTCAAACATCATTCACTATATTAGACGATAGGAAATCCGTCAATCACAATCATGACTGTGGTAAAACTGAGATCAAAACGTATCGTCTAACGTCTGCCATACATACTATAATGAGCATTTTAATTTTACAATGTAACATGTTGCTCTACTTATAGGCTACCACTAATATTTTAATAGTAAGTAGGTAGTAAAACAATGAAGAAAAGAAAGTTAGGCAACAAAATCGATACATAGGTAGTTAGAGGTAAACGATTTGCATCGCTGTTTCACTACAGACGACAGTAAAATGAAAGTAACGAAACGAAACCAAATTAGACAGAAACTTCTCAAGATTTTGTCACAGAACCCTTTTGACTTATATAAAACTCAGCTTATCTGACAAAGTTCGAAGGCCTGGCATCGCTCTGTGGGTTTAGAACAACATGAAAACGACCTTTGGTTAAGTGTGAATTATTTTTTTCGCCAACGTCCACCAATCGCCACTCGCCTTGTACTGCCGTCATTGATATACTAAAGGTGCCAATACACTTGAGCTTTCATTTCTGACGAACGTTCTCGCGAATGTTCCATCACAAGAAAACCGCTGAATGAATACATAAATATAGATATGCATAAACATGTATTAATAAATAACTAAAGTAATTTTTTTAATGTGACGGACTAATTTGACAGTTCCTATGCGTAAAATATGATGATTTATTCCTATGTAAGTTAAACTGAAAATTGAATACCAATATTTGAAGATTGTCATCGCGTATAATATACTCTAATCCGCCATTGATCTAAAGGTGCCAATACACTTGAGCTTTCATTTGTGACGAGCGTTCTCGTGAATGTTACATCACAGGAAAATTTGAAGCGTTGTTCAGATCGGGAGATTGTGAAAACGGCGAATGCTCGCTGTTCGGTTACGAGTGAATGACCCAGTCAATCAGAACCTTAACTAAACGAGTGATCGTTTTCTTAGTCTTCTAACATCAGTGGGCTGCTCTAAGGGCTTTGGCTGTTCAGGAAGACAATACAACAGTAGTCTGCTATAACTAATGTATTTGAATGAATGAAAATGGGTTAAACGTGTTTCAGATCTTCTGGCAACCGCAAACTGTTGAATGACCATCTATTTTTTTAATGTTTGTTTTCCTTTCCTAATTGTTTGTATAATTGTCGTGTTTTAATTTCTATTTTGGTTTTTGTTTTTTTTTTTATTGTATCCTGGCACACCCATCGGTCTTTCCCATTACTGGTGGTTGACTGGTAGAAAATGCTTTAGCATTAATCCCGCCATGTGTATTTTTTTTTTGCGTTAAAGTGTTTAAATAAATAATATTATAAAATAAAGTCGTGTTATTTACACTATTTTTAAATCAAGAATGGTTGTAGCGATTCGCGAAGTATCTGGTGGAGAAGTAGCTTAAGACTAGGAGATGGTCATAGGATACTTTTTATCCCGATCCTGTGGGATACGTCGCTATATATAGGGTGTTATAGAATACTGAATACGCGACTGAAACGCGGGACATCCTTTAGTGTATTTATAAAAGGGACTTGAAAATTCGATCTCCGACCTAGCATAATAATAATAAGCACTTCGACATCTGCAGATCTATCCATAACAGGGCGATCACCTTGACGTTTTTGTGATGCGAAAATCAAACTATCAAGCTGGACCACCGGATGGTCAGGATACCCCTTCCTCTAGGACTATGGTCACGAGTTCTATTGCCCCCGGTAGTTCTTTACTGATTGGCTTAATGTATTTGTTGTGCTCGTTTTGCGTGTTAAGTGTCTAGGGATCCAGAACATTTTTAGCTCTAAAAAAACTAATTTATTTAAATCAAATCTAATCTTCTGGATTGGTCTCCTACCTAATTCCCCATGCCTATATCAATGACTTATCACCACATTTTGAATGAATTCAGTTTTCGTAAAATATATTCTTGATTGCAATCTTCTAAAATGTACGTGTTTGATGCGTGTATATGTATTATTTACGTACTTAAAAATATGAAGTAATTAAATTAAATAGAAAGGTAAGTAGTAAAAGTATGGTCTGGCTGGTAGACATAATTTATAGCTAGTTTCGGAACAGATGGACGCGTCATGTTACGGAGATACTTATAAAACTAAATTCCCCACGACCAAAAAAAAAATACAGCAAACCTCGAAGCAATAATTCTTACAAGAACAACCTCCCCTTTGTTGTCATGTCCCGAGATCGCGGCCAGGTGCATACAGACTATCTCTATGTTAATAATATGCAAATATACGACTCTTCATTTGAAACGTCCCAACTTTTGAACAATGAGAACGCGAACAAGTTGCTACCGAGTTAAGCCAACTAATTTAAGTTGTCTCCTTCAAGTAGCATTTCATACAGTGTGCAGTTACGTAGTTTAATTAGTAGATAGTGCCTGTAGACGCTGTGTTGCTTGATGAGGGCTCTTTAAATTATCTATTTGGTTCATTTTGCATTCGGGCTTTTCTGAAATAAAACTTCACCACGTTAAGCTAAGTTAAGATCTTTATTATGCTTGTTCGCGGATATGAACCGATTTTGATAATATTTTTTTGGTTGGAAAGAAGATATTACAAAGGTGTTCCCATGCTAAAAAAGTCACTGTCAGTAAATAAAATATTTAGATTGTTCTTTTCATAAATGCCATTGTCAGAAGTGAACCAAATTTAAATGGGACCACACGGGAAGCACCAGCTTTTACATAGAAAAAGCTCCGTACTTGTAAAAGAAGTCATCAATATCGGTTAAACCAGTCAAAAGTTATGTGGTAATAAACATGAACAAGAATACCTACGGATTGAAAACTTCCTCCTTTCCTGAAGCCAGTTAAAAACAGAAAAGACTTTCAAAAAGTGAAAGCGAATGCGATTCACCAGAAACGCAGGAAACCGGGATTTGCAATCTCTAATGTCTACCCATAAGTAGACAGATGTGCTACCATGCATTATTCATACTTACACTGAGCTGCACTGCCATTCAAATCATTAGAGTAACCAGCTCAAGCTTGGCCAACATAAATTGGTTAACTCATATTGTCCGACGATAAAAAATAAACCCCTGAAAAAAACATCTCGGAGCGGATGGGGCCACAATATAGCTCCGTTGGGTGTTGTTATGTTTATTTCAATTTCACTAACGGTGTGGAAGACATTCTCACGTCAAGTAGCTAAGTTACTATATGAATACACCCTTACTTTATTCATATTATGGACGTGAAGGTAACTCACTCTCTCTGTCTGTCTATCTTTCGAGCTTTCACAGATTTATACACATATCAAAAATGTCTAGGGATCAAGTACATTTTAGAAGATTGCAATGAAGAATATATTTGACAAAAACTGAATTCATTCATATTTTATTCAATATGTGGTGATAAGTCATTGATACAGGCATAGGGAATTATGTTGGTGACCAATCCAAAAGATTAAATTTGATTTAATAATAATAATATAATAATTTTTTTTTGAGCTAAAAATGTTCTTGATCCCTAGACACTTATGATGTGTGTAATAAAACAACACGGAGGAAGGCAAAACGTCATCCATATCAGGGGGGCATTCCATTTACGCGAACCAAATAACGGCCTTCATGTTAAATTCAAATTATTTAATTGCGGCGATGGGCACACCCCCTGTCACGTTGGGTTAAATACGCTCGGTGAACCGTGGGCATTTGTTTATTAAGCAAGTGCCTCTGCCTACCCCGTTTTGGCATTAAAAGGCGTGAAGTGTGTGTGTGTATTTAATTGCATTCCTCAATGTTAGGTTCTTAAGATTAAGCATGTATGTGATATTATAGGTATGTACCTAAGTTGTCATGTGACAACACTGCGGAGTGTTCGCAGTGTTGTGGGCACAGCAAATTATTACTTATACTAAGGGAGAGGAAGGCGCTTATTTATTATTTTATATATCTAGGTCTTAAGCTTATTATAATACATCTTCATATAAATGTGTTCATTTATACATAGGTTTAATGATATAAGTTTATATGTACTTAAAACTTATGTCACTCTCTACTTATCGATTCTATATATTTATTTATTTCTTTGCATCTTTTTAATTATTTGTTTCAATATATTGAGGGAAATTTTACTTAGTACCAATTATGTTAAGATATAATATTCGAAGTATTCGTTTATATAATATGTATGTATGTATGTACATTTATTTAGTTTTTTTTTAGTGGAGAGTCACTAGTACATGTAAATAGCCTATTGAACAAGTGTGCTTCATCGTATACCATATCGCTGTTTAGCATCAGGTACGGTGGTGTTCAAAGGCTTGTTTAAAGTGTTTAAAAAAAATGCGCACATAATGTAGTAGTATTGTAAGCACTGAAGCTACGCTGATGAATTGCCAGGGCTTCCACTGGTTGTTAAATAAAAAAGTAAGATACGGTAAAAAAAATCACGGCCTTTAATCCCAAAGGCTGTTTGGGTTAGTTTACAAATAATAATAAATATTTTACAACAACACACACATTGCCTTCATCCCATGTTAAGTAGCTAAAGCACTTGTGTTATGGAAAGCAGACAACGAGATATATTGACGCATATGTTTTTATTTTTCATTTAAGTATATACTTATATAAATAAAACCCCCAGACCCGTCGAACAAGTACTTTAAAGCTCATCACCTAAGCACCTGTCAGCGGTGGGAATCGAACCCACGACCCTACGGAGTAGAAGCAGACATGCTGACCACTACGCCAACGGATCCGACAATGCTTACTAGCACTAAACTAAAGTAAGACTATAATAGAAGTGAACGTTTAATTTTCGGGATATACGAAAGTTATACAAGCGCATCCGATTCGAAACTACAGCAATGAAATCACTATATATCTACCAGCGGAATTGAATACAAACTATTAGGTACATCACCAACAAACCATTACCCTTTTTTTTAACAGGGATAATCCCACCACCACCCAAGCCCTACCTGCCTCTCGGCGTACGGGCCATTCTTTCTCATCTACTTGCTAGTTTTTGACCATAACCAAACCATTTAACCGAACCATTACCTGTTTGAGTTTCATCATTACCAGACACATAACGTCCACTGCTGGACGAGGGCATGCTCCAATAATACTTTTTGTTCAAATGCCAACACATTATAATATATTTACTCAACACACCTACCGGTATGTACATGAAATACATGTGCACCGTTCTCATTACGAACAAAAAGAGAAAAATGTTTAACAAAGTAAAAATTTACAGCCGAAACGAAAATATGCAATAAATAAGATACCTTTGCGAACAGAATAAAAACACATTTCATTTCAACGTAACAGCGGAGCTTGCCCTGATATTTTAATAATTGAAAATGTATTCCGCAACAAAAGGTGAGCTCGTTATAAAAAGACAATACAGGTGGCTCCATTGTTATTTCAATCAAAACATCCCGCATCTGCGTGATGGCGGACTATGATATATTGGCTGCTGCCGAATGAATACTCTATAATACTATAATATAGATGTGCATGAACATGTAAATTAATAAATAACTAAAGCATTTTTTTTTAATGTGACGGACTAATTTGACAGTTCCTATGCGTACAATATGATGGTTTATCATCATCATCATCATCAGCCCATCTCTCACTCACTCGTCCACTGCTGAACATAGGCCTCTCCAATTGCACGCCACTGTGATCTCTTTTCGGCTTCTCGCATCCAGCTTCTGCCAGCCATCTTGCGTATATCATTAGTCCACCTTGCCTGAGGGCGTCCTACACTCCGTTTGCCAAGACGCGGTCTCCACTCGAGAACTCGTTTTCCGCAACGGTCATCGGTTCTGCGGCTAATATGGCCGGCCCACTGCCACTTCAGCTTGCTAAAACGATGAGCTATGATTATTTATTCCTATGTAAGTTAAACTGAAAATTGATAACAATATTTGAAGATTGTCATCGCGTATAATAAATATAATATACTCTAACTTGATTGCAGCAGAGCACAAAATTGTGTGAATAGGAACTGTCAAAAAGCGACTGTAGTAAACGCCCCGCGATATCATACGCATAGTTTTTTTTAAACGCAATGAACAAACGTTTGACCACTATCCTACCTGATGTGAAGCAGCGATGTGGTCTACGATGGAGCACACTTGTTCATTAGGTACCTATTCACCCCAGTGACTTGAATACCTTCAGACTGTACTGCGCAGGAAACACAGACTCCGGCAAGTCATTCCACATCCTGGCGGTTCGCACTATACAAGTGGACGCTTCACTTTGAAAGTTTCAGTATGTCATACAAACTATAACACCCTCTATACAGCGCCACGTCCCACCCATAGGATCGGTATAAAGGTTCTAAGCTACCTCTCTACCAAATATCAACAAAATCGGTATTGCTAATGAAACTAAACGACTTTCTTTTTTATACACACATCAAAAGTGTCTAGGGATCAAGAACATATTTAGCTCTAAAAAAAGTCTAATTTATTTAAATCAAATCTAATCTTCTGGATTGGTCTCCTACCTAATTCCCCATTCCTGTATCAAGGACTTATCACCACATTTTGAATAAATTATGAATGAATTCAGTTTCTGTAGAATATATTCTTGATTGCACTACATACTTCTAAAATGTACTTGATCCCTAGAAACTTTTGATGTGTGTATTAGTATAGATTTAATAATAATTTATTTCTAGTTTCACTGACTCATAATTATCTATACCAATATTATAAAGAGGAAAGGTTTGATTTTTTGTTTGTTTGTTCTCTGTATTATATCTCAGAAACTACTGGACAGATTTGAAAAAGTCTTTCAATGTTGGAAAGGAACATTACTCCTTAGTAACTTTAGACTAGATATATTTTATCCCCATATTACCTCGGCACGAAAAAACGCGAGTAACACCGCGCGGTACAGCTTGTTTTTATTAACATTCTTATAACTATAATTGATGAGTAAAAATATAAACTATAAACAAAAAAAAACACGGAAATGCATAATTACTAACAAGGCTAACAATGTAGCTAAAATAATTATTTCTTGGTTAGTACCTACAGTATACTGGTGAATAAACAAGTGCAAAATCTGGATACGAGAAACCGAAAACAGATCACAGTGGCATGCAAACGGAGAGGCCTATGTCCAGCAGTGGACAAATATGGGATGAGATGATGATGACAATTTTTTATACTTCTCGTATAACTTCGTCGTCTATGAACTAATTTTTGATAATTCTTTTCATTATAGATTTTTGTGATATCACAAGGTTGGCCCCGTGATAAGGAAAGCAGGGTCTGATGATAACATTATCCCGGAGAAATCAAAGAGATAATAAAAAAATCGTAAAGAACTTTTAAATAAAATTAGACCGTACATTAGGAATCTATTCTTGATTATATCAAGTCCGGTAAATCAAGAACAGTCACGGGTATGCGACCCCGGCCCCTCGAGCTATCGTCAGCACAAGCCTTGTCCTTCCGTGCTGCGATATCATCACCCCTATTCCTCCTCCCAATTCCACGTACTTCCTTTCCCCACAACCTGATCCATCATCCCATTCCGCCAATCCTTGGTCTGCCGCGCCTATGGATGCATGGCCAGGGGCGAGCCTGGTCGTAAGCGTGCCAACGTCCCGGATACCTAGCGACCTCCGGGCACTAATAAGCCTTGCCACATCACGCGGGGCTCTGATGTGGTCGACCCTCTCTTTCCCCAGCTTTTCGTGGGACCCCAAATGAACAGTCTACCAAAATTCATTTGTAGCGGCGACGAGGCTCGCCACCCGTCACGTCAGGTCTCTCGGAGAGGCGAAAAGTGGCCTGCGGAGGCTCGATTTGCCACGCTGAATGTTTGTGGAGGATGGGACAGTAAGATTGATGAAGTTTGCAAGGTGATGAATGATAAGAATATTGATTTAATGTTTGTGTAAATTTTGTGAATGAGACGAAGCGAAAGGGTATAGACAATACCACGCATGGCACGTACTCTGCGTATTGGTCGGGAGTGCCGCATTGCCAGCGTGCATGCCAAGGCGTTGGTCTTGTCTTCTCAGAGCGAATGGCTGGTTGTTTGGTGATGAAAGAGTGAACGAGAACGGTGAGAGCCTTCTCGAGATATGTATGGAGTGGGACCTTGCTGTGACAAACACCATGTTTAATCACAGGAAGATCCATACGTATACTTGGCAGCGGGGTGTAGATAGAAGTATGATTGACTTTGTGATTGTGGATGGACGACTGAAGCAGCATGTGCTTGACACTAGGGTTTATCGTGGTGCTAATGTTGGGACCGATCAATATTTGGTTGTCAGCCGAATTAGTGGTTTGTTCCGGGGTTGGCGTCATCGGGCTCCTGTTGTCAACACAGGCTTGCAAAGAATAAAAGTTGATCAACTCCGAAAGGATGACGTGAAAGAGAAGTATGAATCAATGCTGAAAGAAAAACTCAGTATAGTGAATGAAGAAATAAGAGAAGATGAGATAGATAATGTATGGAATGGTTTTAAAAATGGTATGGTTGAGATAGCCACTGAGGTATGCGGGGTGCGAAAGAGGAAGAATGTCTCCAGAGACTGTGAGCTCTGGTGGGATGAGGAAGTAAGCAAGGGTGTGAATGAAAAGAAAAAAGCATGGATGGATGTGTTGGCCATGAGAGCCAACACCCAAGCAACTAATGTGGATGAAAGTGAAAGGAAAATGTCTCAATCTAAGTGCTTAAAGAAGAGAGTGAAAGAACTGATAGTACGTAAGAAGATTGAGTTAAAAGAGCGGAATGAACAGAGGTTCTCTGACAACTTCCAAAATAATATTCGGCTATTTTGGAAACTAGTCCGGTCAGCCAGAAGTAAGTCAGAGAATCATAGCATGAAAGGAATAGGATGGAAAAATTTTGAATGAAGAAAATATGGTTGTGAGAAGATGGAAGGAATACTTTGAAAATTTGTTTGAATGTAGCACCACGTCGACTTTGGTTGATGCGGTTAATATGGATGGCGAAGAGAATAAAAGTGACATACATATGAATGAAATTTTCAAGGCTATGAAAGGAATGAAAAATGGAAAAGCGGCTGGGTATGACAGGATTTCGCTGGAGATGCTGAAGGCTGGTGGTGCGGTGGTGGCGAACCTGCTGTACCTTATTTTTAATGCATGTTGGCGATACGGCCGAGTACCAAGTGATTGGTGCAAAGCCGTAATCATTCCGCTGTATAAGGGTAAGGGCTCACAGCAGGATTGCAAACATTACCGAGGAATCAACCTTCTTAGTATCGTCGGCAAAATGTATGCAAAAGTGTTGATCGAAAGGGTAATACGTGAGACTGATGAAAAAATCTGGGATGTACCTACAAGCTGGTTTTAGGAAGGGAATGGGATGCACCGACCAAGTCTTCTCTTTGCGCCAGGTGACGGATAAGTTTTTGGCTAAAAACCAAAAGGTTTTCTGCGCTTTCATGGACTTAGAGAAGGCTTATGATCGGGTACCCAGGAATGAGTTGTGGACCTCGCTGCTGTCCCGGTTTAAATTGGACAGGACCTTGGTACGGGCTTTGAAATCACTTTATGATGATTCCAGTGCTTGTGTCAGGGTAAACGGGACCTACTCAGACTGGTTTGGCATCCATAGAGGTGTCAGACAGGGATGCGTAGCGTCTCCGTGGCTGTTCAATCTGTTCATGGACAGTTGTTTGGAAGATCTGAAAGGTCGTGATTGGGGTAGGTAGTAAGGTAGTAAGGGGAGATATGGGTGGTTTAATCATCAAATGCCTTTTATATGCTGACGATCAAGTTCTTCTTGCACCGTCGGCGTATGAATTGCAGCAGATGATTAATTGTATGAATAAGTCATTGAAAAGGAAAGGAATGAAAGTGAATGCTAGCAAGACCAAAGTAATGGTAGTCGAAAATAATGAAAGGACAATTTGTGAGTGCATGATTGACGGTAAGAAAGTTGAACAAGTGGATGAGTTTGTATATTTGGGATCTCTATTTACAAGTGATGGAAAGTTTGACACAGATATTGAAAGAAGAGTGAGTGCGGGTAATAAGGTTAACGGTGCCCTTCGCAGTGTTATGGAGAGCCAATTCATGTCGAAAAGGGCAAGATTGGCTGTCCATGACGCTGTACTGGCACCTACCTTAATGTACGGGAGTGAAAGTTGGGTATGGCAAAAGAAGCATAAAAGTAAAGTCAATGCCGTAGAAATGCGGTCATTGCGGAGCATGAAAGGTGTGACATTGAATGACAGGATAAGGAATAGTGTGATAAGGGAAAGTTGCGGTTGAAGGAAGACGTAGTGACCAAGATTGAAAAGGGCATGCTTCGGTGTTTTGGGCATATGGAGAGAATGGATGAAAGTCGATTGACGAAAGAGATTTATATGGGTGATGTAATGGGCCGGGTGAGTAAAGGTCGCCCCAGAAGGACATATAAAGACCAGATTGGTGATGTCCTGACCGAAGGTGGCGTGAAAAGTACTCGAAACCGGAGGTCATGTATGGAAAGGTGTATGAATGTAGATGAAGCGAAAGGGGTATGTCAGGATCGTGACAAATGGAGATCTGTAGTCTCTGCCTACCCCTCTGGGAGACAGGCGTGAAGTGTATGTATGTATGTATATGTAACATCTATTATGTACAGGGTAAGAAGAGCAGAAGAATAAATTTCTTGATATTTTTAAAGTGACTTAGACAACTGCTTTGCGTTTCTCTGAAATATTGTATCAGAAATGTAGTGACCCAACAGAGAACTAAAGTCATTGATATAACTCATTGGTTTAGCAATCGGAAGTGAGAGTGGGCCAGCCATATTAGCTGTAGATCCAATTGCCATCAGGGCAAACAAGTTCTCGAGTGAGACAGCATCTCGGCAAATAGAGTGTGGGATGCAACAAAAATTAATTAGATTATAGGTTTACGAAAATACAAGTATATTATACCTTAAACATACAATTATTCTATATGATACATTTATAAAAGTTAAGCAACCAAGCTACAGTATTTGGTGAGTCAGACAATAGTTGCTTGCTCTGGCAGTTTAAGCAACCATGATAAACAATAGGATAAAGAAGATCTAATACAGAAACTTCGAGAATAAGTAGAAAAAAGAATGGACATTTACTATCTAATGCAGACACAATGAAGAAAATAAAATAATCAAAAGCAAAATATTCAAATTAAAAATAAACATAGTAGCCTGTAGGCCTATGTCCAGCAGTGGACAGGTATGGGCTGATGATGATGATGATGATGATGATAGTAGCCTGTTTACAGTTCTGCCTAAATGGCATCTGAAACATCCCGTACTTACATTTTGCCAAGTGGTGCCATCATTGGTATGCTCTCCAACCATGGTATGCGTCTTGCCCGTGCCAGTCTGGCCATATGCAAACACTGTGCAGTTGTACCCAGCCAACACTTCTTCAATGAGAGGACTGACCACATCTTGGTATATCTCAACCTGTTGGAATAGGATTGTTAGAATATACTTAATTAAATCACATACAGTAATATTAAATGTTTATATAAGACTAGCAAACACGGCGAACTCCGTTTCGCCACCAGATGGCTTCGTTTCGTTTACCCGCTTTTCTGTTGAATTTTTTCTTAAATTTTCTTTGCTATAAACCTTACGGAGCCTGAGACCTTTCCAACTAATGCAAAACCGTGGAAATCAGTTCATGCCTTCTGGAGTTATAGCGTCAGGGAGGAAAACCCAACTTATTTTTATATAGTAGATATTAGGAAATTAAATTAATTATGACATGCATTTTTAAACATGATATTTATATCATGTTTAAAAATGCATATCAAAAATTTATATCAAATATCACTAAGCTAGTTAGAAAATGTCCAAAGCATGATATAATGCAATATCTACATATCAAAACTTATTTTTAAAAGTTATCATGATGATGTACCATAGGAGGTTTTCTTACAAATTAGAAGAATGTTACGAGCTCATTACCTGCTTAGCGCTAGGGGCGAAAGCGCGATCAAAAGTGAATTTCTTGGTATGAGAAGTCTGTGGCGACTGGCGCACTACCACCTCCCGTTGGTTCACGACTTCCACAACACCCAGTGATTTTATATCACGCTCACGCTGGTTCAGTGGTCTACAAAGGTATATGAAATGGGTTAGAAGACATTCCAGAACGTGCTATGGCCAGAAATTAGTGAATTATACTCAAGTCTGATTCACTACACACATCTAAGCAATTAGATACAAAGTAACACATAAACCATTCGTTGATTCGTTACAGCCATTGCCGTAGTAAATTTAGAACAAACTGGTATTCGTTTTATGCTAAAATAATTATGAATTAAGGATACTTTACCTCAGACGTACAAACACTTGGATGTTTTGGTTTTTTTCCTTCCTACTATTTTTTTCCGACGTCATTTTAACGCCAACACATAAAAATGTGTTGTTGGATTTTATTTAAACACCGATATAAACACAATTTCCTGTAAATTAACTTAGTGTAAATATAAAACACAACTTTGTTGTCCACCAAGCAGTCAATTCAAAACCGTTGACCGTCCATTTCAAATTAAACTTCAAAATTCAAATTTAGTACTTTGAGTTGCCATAATAAAAAAAAAATTAAAGTCGTTGTCACACACACCACACAGACAGAACATAATAATGTTTCGTCGTTGACCGTTGATAAACGATAAGTATCTGGGTCAACTGGGCGTCTACTTGTTTTTTTCATATTATAAAGGCGAGTTTTCATATTTCCTAATCTGTACTGTACAAACGAAGTGCGGTATAATTTTTTTTAAAATCCAGAATTTTTTTATCATTTTTTTACCGATAAATAAGGGCCACTTCGTTTGTACAGATTATGAAAACTCATAATATACATATAGACAAATTACATACATACACTTCACGCCTGTCTCCCAGAGGGGTAGGCAGAGACTACAGATCTCCATTTGTCACGATCCTGACATACCCTTTCGCTTCATCTACATTCATACATCTTTTCATACATGACCTCCGGTTTCGAGTACTTTTCACGCCACCTTCGGTCAGGCAGGACATCACCAATCTGGTCTTTATATGTCCTTCTGGGGCGACCTCTACTCACCCGGCCCATTACATCACCCATATAAATCTCTTTCGTCAATCGACTTTCATCAATTCTCTCCATATGCCCGAATTCTAACATAGACAAATTCTAACAGTCGTAAAATATTTCTGTAGGTACCACTCAAATCACTCCTCCCTCACGCACGGCAGATGTGTAGATGATCCTTGGACTGAGGCGTTGCAGAAGTGGTATTTGTCCGAGGATATCGATGCGAAAGCTCTTGGGTTTTCTTTACACTTACCCGTCTGGGTTCGAAGCTGGGTATTCATAAAAGAAAGATGCTATTCGACATCAAAAAAAATCAACTCATAGGCAGATGGAGAAAAACCGCAAAGTAAATTTAAGAGCCTGACTCTTTTAGTGGCTCTTGAAAATCCCCCATTTCTTCACTAAGGGGTAGGTAGGTATAATATACGTACATGTAACATAATAATATACCAATCTTGGCACAGAAGGCCTAGAAACTTTCTTATCTTTGCCGGCGCCAATATGGTATAAGACAGTGCAGACCATGGCGACGATGGCCTAAAAGACGTGGTCCTAGCTCAAAAAAAAACTGACATTTGTTTGTTTTGTTTTGGTGGTCATCATCCATCACAGAACAGAAGTGAGCATTCGCCGGAAAAATATAAAATAATTTAATTTAAAAAAAAGAGAAGGCTCATTACGAAGGAAATAAAATGTTCCCTTTTGAAAAAGTCTTGTTAGCTGTCATTCAAGAATATATCCTTTGAATAGCACCGGGTCGGTTTACCGCGGAATTCTACGTCTATGCTTTACTTACACGATGGCAGAGCGCACCAGAAGATTGGCTCATGAAGCACAGCTTTTGGCTGAGGAGCGGTGGATTATTGATGCTATCAAACGTATAAGAACTCAGAGGAACTGTTTACAGGTTAGACAAAGTCATGTTTCCCTTTTTCGGAATAAAAAAAGCAATTGTCAATTTTCCTTTTTAAAGGAACATAGGTATAAGCAAAATAATTTGTCCTCAACAACCAAATATCATGATGATGGGCATGATAGGCACCTGTCACAATCATGACAAATTCCTATTGCTGCAGCACAGCCAGGGAGTAAATTTGATTGAATAGGTACTGTAATCCCTTTGTTTCAGATTGAACGCTTGCAACTTGAGAGCATGTTGACTGAAGCAAAACATGGTCCAGTGTCATCAAATTCTGAGACAACAGCAAACATCCCTGAAAGTATGCAGCCTTCAACATCAGCAATGCCAGAAGTATCACAAATGCCAACACTTGAACTCACCGAGATGCAATACAGACCAACAATAATGAATGATGATTTGTGCAACTTTGAAGAGCTGAACTTGAATGTTACAAATCCCAGTAAGTAATATTATTATTGGATGTTGCTCACTGCCACTTCAGCTTGCTATATCAGCCATAGAACTGATGACCGGTTGAGTGAACAAGTTCTCAAGTAGACTGCCTTTCGGCAAACGGAGTGTAGCGTCTTTTTGCCTATATGGTGTGCACGCCACTGTTCACTATAGTGTTGCAGGTTCTAACAATCATCCAGCACATGCCCATAGATATCTATGGCATTTCGGTTTCTCGGCACCAGCTGTATGTTTTTTTATGATTGAATCCTTAGTCATAAACTTTGTAACTAACATGTAAGGTAACTTAGACAAGTGGCAAAATTTTTATTCTCTCTCTGAAATACTTAGTCCATACACTCCGCCTTTTAGTTCCAAGAGCAGTTTTTTATATAAAAAAAAAATAAAAATAAATACACTTCACGACTTTTAATCCCAAAGCGGGGTAGGCAGAGGCACTTGCTTAATAAGCAAATGCCCACGGTTTACCAAGCATATACACCATGTACAAAAACTATCAGGGAAAATAAACAAATTTATTTATGCACTAAATGAAATTAAAAGAACCACTAACTTTAAAACAGCGTTATCAACATATTATGCATATGCCTATTTGTGGTTAAGTTATGGCATAATTCTTTGGGGCAATAGCACCGAATCACCATCAGTATTTATTCTTCAAAAAAAGTTAATAAGAATATTAGTAAACATCAAACAGACAGACAGCTGCAAACCACATTTCATTAAACACCAAATACTAACCCTTACTTCATTATATATCTTCGAACTGTGTAGCTTTACAAAAAAGAACCCTGAGTTATTTACCAAAAGAGTTGATCTACCTAAAAAATATATATCACGCTATAAAAATAAACTAGTCCTTCCCACCTCAAATCTGAAACTACACTCATCAAGTCCGCTAGTTATGGCCATAAAGGTATATAATAATCTACCAAAAAGCTTAATTGATGAACGTAATAACACAACCTTCCTAAGAGAACTAAAAAAACTACTTATAAAAAAAGCTTATTATAGTCTAGATGAATTCTTAAACGATAAACTATAAATATTTAATATACCTACATTCCTTCATAATAAATTACATTAGGTACACATATTATTATATTAACAAATTACACATATACACCTACACATTAGTTAAAACTATCAAATCTATCGAAATATTATACCTAATAATATGTACAGGTAGGTATAAGTCCTATCTTCCCCTCTCCAGTGCCAACTTTTGCTGTGCCCAACAGGGTCCACAATGTATTATGTACTTATCTTTGTGAAACACCTTATTATACCATTGTGGAACGCAATTTAAATAAATAAATATTTAACCCAACGTGACAGGGGGTGAGCCCATCGCCGTTATAGGGTTCACACACCTTGTGGTGTGTTTCATCACGATGTTGTCCTTCACCGTACAAGCGTTGTGTTGCGTACATAGGCTCTGAAAAAGAGTCCCATTGGTACACGTCCAGCTGCCGGACTCGGACCTGCGACCTCCCGGTTACAAGTCAAGTATCCGACCATCTGGACCACAGACTCTATAAAATATTTATATGTATAAAAAATATCTGTTTCAGTGCCCATGTTGCATAACGACATTGAAGAAGAAGAAGACGATGATGATGACGACCAGGAGAACATGATGCTAGATATCAATATGCTCATGCAGATTCAATGAGAACAGCACGCTACTTTTGCTGCATAAGCTAAACAAAGCATACCCTAATACTGCCATTGCGTTTTTACAAAAGGACAACAAAGAGAACGGCAACATGTCATCTATACCAGATGGATTTACCATTTACGCGAAGCAAACGGTTTGCGTCTACTTTCATAGTGCAAACTGCCAGGATGTGGAATGACTTGCCGGAGTCTGTGTCATTGACATATAAAGATATATATAGTGTGACTTGTTGTTATACTAACCTTATGTTTCCACTAACCGGGATATAGCCACCCACTTTCCCACCCCTGTGATTCCTGTTAGAACCAGGATCTACAGTGGCATCCAGAAAAGACCAGAGCTGAATCAATGACGACTGGGCTAGATTGCACATAGTAATTAAGTTAAATACGGTATAGAAATAAGAGGAAAAATATACATATATGCGCTGCATTGCAATGCATACATATGTTTTTTTTACTTCCCTAATCTATTTAATGGGAGACAGCATTTCCATGTGCCTCGTAACGAGGCACAAATTGCCTTTATATGTTTCCACTAGCCAAACATTCATACAGTCTGTCTCTGTGTACTGTAATGATGATAGTGACAGCCACCATGTAAGTCGCGGGTGAATAGGTACAGTCGCCACACACAAATTTACGGTGGTGTCGTTAACATATGGTGTATGTTTACTGTACCCCTATGGGTACTGTATAGTGGTGTGGTCAGCAATGAATTGTTTCAAGTATTATGTAATATCTTCATTGTTAATGGGGAGATTTCTAAAAAATAATAATCTGGAAACGAAAGAGCTGCAGCTAATTATCTATGATTGTTTGTCTTTAAACTCGCTCTTTGTTGATTTTCTTAATATAGAAAACTCCTCATTGTTAAAAATACTGTGATATAAAGTTAAGTAAAAATAAAAGAGCATGTTGTCTAACAAAGAATTTTAATGTTTAAGTGTAAAGAATTTTTACTTACACATAAATTTTTAAAGTTGTAATCGCAAATACCTACTCAAGATACCCAATGCATCAATACGCGATCAATCCATATTTATTTTATTACTAGTTGTCTCGGCAAACATTTGTTTTTGCCATAGGAAGTCGCATTTGTACCCCGTGTATTGGATGAAATACACCTTTCAAACCTTCCCTGGACTTCCACGTGTAATTCAAGACCAAAATTAGCCAAATCGGTCCGGACGTTCTCGAGTTACAGCGAGACTAACAAACATCAATTCATTTTATATACCTAATAGAGACATGGGCAGTTTGTGTAGGTTTTTCTCGAAAAATCTTTATGTACATTCCGCTACAACAGTCATTCGATAAAATAGGGCATTATTCGAAAGAAAGAACCAAAACAAAATAACAGTATTTCTGTCAATGAAACAGAATGGCACAAGATTTTCAAAGCTGGAATATTTCATAAATTTATTATGTACGAAAACTATTTACATTTTAAATACAATCAGAAGAGGCACTAATTTTCTCGTTTTGTAAAGATAAATATATATATTACATATATATTATGTACGTATGTACCAAATATACAAAAATATAGAACATACAGAAGACAAAGTCTTTGAGAAAAATATTTACATTACATACATTTTATTTGGATATAATTTTACATAGTAGATAAACAACTTGACTAGCGTACGTCACCACGGAGCAGCGGCTCGTTCCTCTGAGTGGAAGTGTAGGGTTATTCCGGATATCCACCATTGAAAATCTATCCAGGGTGGATATCGGGAAAATGCGCACTTTTCGATACGTAATATAAAAGTAATTTGTATTGCTGTTATTTCCAAATTTCCGGGGTGGGTTTTTAAGTGAGGGTAACCGGAATAAGCTAGCATGAAAACCTTTGTTCTGCACTGGGATAATAATAATAATAAAACAATCATATATCGGGCTTATTCCGAGTATCCTAGAAATTGCACCCCGGGAACCCACGCGTTCAAGAATACACCTCGTCATATTAATTAAATTTTCTATTTTATGGCTGGGTGTATAATGGAACGCGCATTTTCTGAATACCTACCCTGGGGTAGATTTTCCAAGGTGCATAATCGGAATAAGCCATGTCCGAGTTTAATTTCTTACCACCGATTCTCATACTGATTCCATTTCACACCCATTTCCGGTCCCACCAATACCACTTCCACATGCTCTCAGTTAAGTTGTTTACCTATACTGATATACAGAAGTTGGGTAATATAATATGTAGTTGTAATGAAAGGCTTCAAAACTTAATTTAGTGTATGAACGGACAGTGTGCAACCAACATAACGTAGGGTCCAATCAATCCAATCAGTCTTTTTTTTTTTTGTAAACGGTGCGAGGAGCAGAAAAATAAATATTTTTTTTAATTCACAAAAAAGGTCGCGGCTCGGAATAAAGTATCTCGGTATAATTAAGGATTGCCCGAGTGTGAAACTTAACTAAACTTTCCCATACTGATTGAGTCCTTTCTGTGTAACTAAGTCCAATTAGACATAATACCCCTAATAAATAACCATGCTATAAGATATACCGAAGCCATTACAGGTCTACACTGAAATTGGTTATTCCGTGTTTGACGTGCAAGTGACTTATTCTGAGCTTGGTATAATGTCGGAATAGATAAACCTCGTTTATCGGTAAAGCCGATTAGGTCGTCACGGAACAGTCAATCAAGGTTAAAACCACAGATCATTTTAAATAAACAATTAACGCGGTTTAAACTTACAACAAAGTTATTACAAGCCTACTCAAACTTTGTTAATCCGTTGTCGCGGCCTTTGTGCAGGACTTCCTGACTTGTCATGACTACGACAGACTAAGACAATGACAGTGACATTGACATTGACACTGACAAAACAAGACAAGAGACAGGACGATACGAATTCGGAATAAAAGGACAAATTAACCAAACTTGCTTTCGTTTTCCTTGTTAGGCAGACATTAGACGCTCATGCAAGCGTCATTCAATTCCATCAGTCATGATTTATGGAATGACTACTAATAATAGACAGGCGTGAAGTGTATGTATGTACTACTAATAATAATTCAAACATCATTCACAACATATTAGACGATAGGAAATCCGTCAATCACAATATGACTGTGGTAAAACTGAGACCAAAACGTATCGTCTAATGTCTGCCTTAGACCGAACATCCGTGTTGACATACAACTGACAGGTTCGATTAAGATTTTGTATAACATTGGAATAGCTATACCTAGTTTATTGGCAAGCCCAGGAAGTACAACTTTATTCCGAGTGACAAACCTTTTATTGTGTAACGGAGTCACAATTTTAGACACAAATACCTGTTATTAATAATACTAGTAATTTATACTCGAATTATTAATTCGTGCGACAAATTTGACAGTTCCCCAATTCACACATGTACTCTGCTGCAAAAGACTTAGAGTACATTTTACATGACGAAGATATCTAACTGTTTGTATTCAATTTTCAGTTTAATTTGTACAGCAATAAAGTATCATATTGTACGCATAGGAACTGTAAAATGTATGTCGCGAATTTAAAATTCTACTTTAGTTTAAACTATACAGACGGAACATACAAATTTTTTCTTCTAATAATATTGTGATCACTTGGTTGGTTTCAAACATGCTTTGGCCTAAGTCAATTTTAACATTTTAAACGTTATTTATTAAGGTTAAGTTACATTTTCCAATGTAAACATTTCAGAGTATTAGTAATAAGTAGATCCTAACTTCTCGCTCAGGCGGTACATGACACATCGTAGGGATGTTACTTTTTAATATATCGACCACTTATCGATGTTTTCCCCTTTAACCGCCAAATGATGTGTGAGTGTTTTCGTGATTTTGAATTCCGTTCAGAATACAATATACCTACGTCAAAATTACTGATGTGTCTTATATATAAGACAATGGCGGCTAAAAGCTTAATGTATTCATACTAATACTGGAATAGAGAGAAGTAAAATTTACTTAGACAGTTTACTTATGAAAACATTTAAACCCCATTTTAAACGAACCGGGAGTGTTAATCTCCAATAAGCCTTGACCACAAAACTATCGATAGTCGATAAATTAAAACGAACAATCCCTACTAACAGTACGCTGCAGTAAGGGTATCCAGTAATAAGTTCAATGTAATATTTGCCCACAGTTGTGTAAATTATACACTGTTTAACACGTTAAATTATACAATGTTTTAGTAAACGTATTAATTGTCAAGCAATAACGCAGTCCAGTCTCAGTTGTTCGGTAAATTTAGCACGTTGCTAAACAAAAGCCAACCTTAACATGTACAGAATAAGGGCCGTTTTAATGTTGGACTTATTATGACAGGTGCCAAATTGATTTGTTACTTTAACACCATCAAATAGAGTATAGTTTACATTAACCACAGGACCGAAAATAATCTTCAAGTCACTGGGGTGAATAGGTACCTAATGAACAAGTGTGCTCCATCGTAAACCACATCGCTGCTTAACATCAGGCAGGATGGTGGTCAAACGCTTGTTCTTAAAGATAAAAAAACCGGCTTACTGAGACTAGACCAATAAACCAGACTTAACGTCGAGTTTAATAATGTGAAAAATCTTATTCAAAATTCAACATACTGCGTGTAAAAGGACCCCGAGCAATGGTCTTAGAAACGTTGTTGGGCTCGTGTCAATATGAACAACTTTTACTATGACGACAATGCAGGGAAATGAACACACAGTACAGAGTGTAAAAGGAATCCCAGCAATGGTTTTAGAAACGTTGTTGGGCTCGTATCAATATGGACAACTTTTACTATGACGACAATGCAGGGAAATGAACACAGTACAGAGTGTAAAAGGACCCCGAGCAATGGTCTTAGAAACGTTCGGGGGCGGGTCGACCAACTTTTACTATGGCGACAATGCGGCGAAATGATGCAATGACAATCATATTGACCAGCCCAACAACGTTTCTAAGACCATTGCTGGGGGTCCTTTCCTCCCCTACCTTCAGGAAACCTAGACAATATTCACCCAATGGCATTAATATTTCTAAACAATAAACCGTAGAGACTCAACAAAATTGTAATAACTTACACAGAAAACTATATAAAGGCAGAAACGATTACTATAAGCTAGAAACGAGATCCCTAAACGATGTGACCTAATCTATTTGAGGGCACCCATCAATGCTGTTGTTTGGCGAAAGTAAAAAAAACGGATGAATTAAAAAAAAAACCTGGTAAAAAAAAAGAAACTATGGTTTCTTTTACTAAAGTACATACATACACTTCACGCCTGTCTCCCAGAGGGGCAGGCAGAGACGATTTTTACCAAAGTATACCACGATATCACTGGATAATTAAAATCAGACACGGAAAGACATTGTAGCTATCTATACCCATTCGCACCGAATTAATTAACGCTACAACATATCGACTATATAATTCACTGTATCAAACCGCCAACTTAATTAGTAGGTACCTATTTTTTTATGCTCGAAAAATATCAATAAACGCTCTCCCGTCCTTTCGTTCCATTACAATAAAACAAACAAACAAAATAAAACTATCCGCCGACACTGCGGAAATAAATAGAATACTTTTTCTACCGTCCGACCTCGAGATATTGACAGATTGACACGCGCGACATTCGCCAATCAGGAATACTGACAGGCACGTCAACAACATCCTTTCGGCCATCGATATTTCTTTATACACAAACAAAAACAACATCTGCAATTCCATTGCAAAACTACAACGCCAAGATCACAGTTACACATCACACTCGGCCAGCGTCCTGGTTTAAGAGAGTGCAGTCATTCGATTTTAGTCTCTATGCCGTGAGCGCTAAGTCACGACGGCCGCGGGCCGCATGTTGTGTAGAACAGTATGTAGGCGGCACTCGACTTTACTTCGCTGGGCGGTATCTCCGTTACCACGTGGTCGTCGTATTTGTACCATCTGGAATGAAGGGAACGTTACTGTAGCAAGAGCTCTTGCTGAATAATACGACATACACGTCTATACCTGATTCTTATGGGGAATTTTCTTTGACGTTTTTCTTTCCAAACAAAATTTGACAGTAATGACACGTTCTCCGAGCGAAAATCTGTCAGAAAAATGCGAAAGAAAATTCCCCATTCAATGCCACGTTACGATGCCTAATGATTGCCTAAATTATAAAGTTGTACTACATATTTTGTTTCACTGGGGTCTCTTAAAAGACCTACGACCAATCAACTTCATGAACTAAACATTTGTTTTAAGTCCTTGATCACTTTATTACAGTTCTTGTGGCCAGCAAAATAATCTAATTCGAACCTTTCATCAAGCACTTATAGTGATAACTCAATATTGTTCACCGGGTATATAGGCGTGAATATAATTTTAGTCCACTCGTGAGCACGACGCATGCAACTGCGTCGAAACGTCGAGTAAAATAACAAAGGTAAGCTCGAGCTTGTCTTTGATTATATTCGCGCCTATATACCCGGTGAACAATATCGAGTTATAATGTCTGTGCGCGTTTCATTAACCCATTAGCGCCCAGAATTTTATTCTTTACTTACTCGAAATTTATTTCATTACTTACTCTTAAATGGATTTTGACTTTTATTACCAAGTAACTGAGTTTCTAATAACTTGTCAGTCTCAGAGTACAGTGGGTGATAATGGGTTAAAAAATGATCTAACTTATAGTGATGAAAAAAGGATTTTTAACTTTGACTTTAATTTAAAAGAAGACAAACCACCAATACTCACTTGCCATAAACACTGCTCTTGCAGTACGCCGTGTAATGCCCACCCTCCATGGAGCCGTAGTGATTGGACACCGCGTACAAATTGTACAAATTGTTCACGGGACAGTGTATAGAGAACTGTCTCATGTCCAAATCTTCTAGCGGAAAGTCTATGTAAGTTTGTTTCTTGCGGTAGACGTTGCACATATACTCTTTTGGATCCACGTAGAACCTCTTGAAGTGTATCACCAGGATTGGTGGTAAACGGGAGATGTCTAACTTTTTCACGGCGTCGCGTTTCTCCTTGCAGTTTGGACAGTTAACGCCTGGTATCGTCTCGCCGTTCAGGTATGACTTCAGACAGTCCTGTGAAAGACGACAAACGATCTTGCAACTACGAAAATGTGGAATTAATGTTGTATTGTGAAACTTGGTGATGTTAGATAGACATTTATTTAGTTCACATAAAAATATTTATTTCACTTTCTAAGTACATACATACATACATACACTTCACGCCTGTCTCCCAGAGGGGTAGGCAGAGACTACAGATCTCCATTTGTCACGGTCCTGACATACCCCTTTGCTTCATCTACATTCATACATCTTTTCATACATGACCTCCGGTTTCGAGTACTTTTCACGCCACCTTCGGCCAGCACATCACCAATCTGCTCTGTATATGTCCTTCTGGGGCGACCTCTACTCACCCGGCCCATTACATCACCCATATAAATCTCTATAGTCTAATTAATCTTATTAAATTTTAATTAAATTAAATTAATCTCTATAGTTTCTAAGTGTCATACAAAATTGTTTGGTGATGGTACCCCCATTTGAGCAAAGATTTGCTTGTAGTTGGGAGTATCGCTCTTAAGGGTTTACAAAACTGTCGCAAGGCGATACTAGACAAATATTTAAAACCACATGAAACCACAATAAAAGTCACATGAAACACAATTAAATATACAACAAATTAAATAACAACAGGACATGAGTTTATTGCATTATTGAGTTTATTTATATATGTATTTATTAAAGTCTCACTCATGAGTGCTGCTAGAATACCAGCGTCACGGGCAACCGTGGAAATATGCTGAGTCGGCGTCTCTTTGACGCTGACAGACACAGTAACCATAGATAGGAATTCTGCATTTAACATGCATTGTATTCGGTTATCGGGAACGGAACGTGCCGTGGAGTTGTTTACATCAAACGAACTATTGTCTGCAGAAAATATCATTTTAAAAATTAATAATACAACAATCAGCCCTCGAATTTGTGTTTAAAATCAAGTGTGAAGTAAGTGTAATCGATTGAAATCAGAACATCAACCTTACACTCTAAAATACGTAAGTTTTCATCTAATTTCTGTTAAATACGGTGTTAGAAAGAGAGGTGTAACAGCTGAGCGTTAATTTGAGATAGAAATACTAAACGTCAAAGTTGACAGCCAACATCGCTGACACTGTCATTGCTGTCACTACGGGAACCAATCACAGCCTTGCAATCGGTAGTTACACTGACAAGACGTCAAACCGCCATATTACTACGTTCCGATATACGCAATTAAACTAATTTGAGAAATGGCCACAAAGTGTTCTGCTTGTAATAAAGACATACTTAGCCTGGACTTTATGGAATGTTCTTTATGCCATAAACTGTATGACCTGGCGTGCCTGACCGTCCGAAAAGAGGACTTTCTTGCGTTTACAGAAAAAATCAAGGGTGAATGGCAGTGCCCTTCATGCAAATCAACAGTGCGTAAGGGCGATAACAGTAATACCCCTATTCGCAATATCCAACACAACCTTAACGAGACGTTTACTCCGATCATGACAAACGTGAATAATATCCGAGGAAGCCGTCTAAAAACAAATACGGAACCTGACCAACTAACTACTCTCACAAACGAGATTCGAGCTCTAAGACAAGATATGGTGCTTCTTAAAGAGCAATTCTCAGTTATTGAGTTACTCACAAATCGACTAGAAAAGCTCGAAGGAAAAGTAAAACAGAAGGATGATGAAATAACCCACTTAAAGTCTACGATTACTAAATTGGTGGATACTACAGAGAAACAAGCTCAGCATAGTGTGAGAAATGAGTTAGAAATAATAGGCATACCAGAAACGGACAGCGAAAATATTTATCACATTACCTCACTGATCTCTAAAAAGGTAGGGGTAGTTCTCAAGGAAGAGGATATTGATACGGTCCACCGCATAGGCAAAAAGTTTAAGCGAGCGGATGATAAATCGCGACCAATTATTATACGCCTACTGCGAAAAGCAAAGTGCGATGAGCTTCTTAAGGCGGCTAAGGTGAGATCCAATCTGCAAACGGACGGCATACTACAGGGAAAAAGCAAAAGATTTTATATTAATGAGCGACTTACTGTGCAAAATCGTTATCTTTTTCGGGAAGCTAGAAACCGCTGTTCCAAACATGACTTTCATTACTGCTGGTCGAAAAATGGATCAATTTTCGTTAAGAAAGGAGACAGCAAGCCAGTCGTACGAATCAGAACTATGGACGACATTGATCGCGAGATTGGATCTTCGCAACCACCTTCGTTGGAGGCATCGGAATGATTTTGTTCTTGAATTTGTTTACCTGTACGATAAAATTAATCTTTGTTATGTTTTATCTGAATATGTCTACTCGCAAACTACTACACTAACCCACTATAATAATTTTATATTGTCAACTAATATTTCTATACCGTATTTTACCCGACACTGCAAGTACAAACTCACGAATTACACAATCAAACTCACCCAATCACATAATTTACACTATACATCCGACACATATATGCCAAACAAACATATTGCGTTAGTTCTGCATCTTTCCTTTAAAACTGATTTGCTCCAATACCCTGAAAATCCTCAACAAACGGCTTGCAAACATCCAAGTTGTATTTACAATAATCATAAATGGCTACTTTAAATCTACTAAATGATTTAGACAACACTTACTCAGCAAACTGTCAATACAGTAACCGTGTAGAAGATTGTAAGCGATTTATCATAAATAGTAACGAAGAACAAATTAAGATTCTTACTTTGAACATAAGGAGCATAGAACGCAATTTTGATCAATTGCAGTTGCTATTACATCGATCACATATACATTTTGATGTACTGGTTCTAACAGAATGCTGGCTACGGGACGGTATTAACCCCAGAGACATTGACAGCTATACGTGTTTCCACACCGAACACAATAGGAATAGAGCTGGTGGCGTAGTTGTATATGTCAAGTCGTGTTGGAATGCTCTGTCCTATGAGCCTAACTGCAAAGACGTGGATTGTCTAGTAATTGATGTGCCAAATATGTTTACAATAATTGGGCTATATCGATCACCCTCTTTTCGCATACTGGATAACTTTTTGGATTCTTTGGATGAAGTTTTGAATTTCCTACCAAATAAAAAATGCGTCATCGTTGCGGGTGACATGAATATCAATATTATGCCTGATTCTGACTCCAATTCTAAAGCGGAGTACCTTTCTTTACTTTCTGAACATGGCTTGATGTCAATAGTAAACAGACCCACGCGCCTTAATTCATGTCTTGATCATATTTTTACTAACCCTATTTTTAAATCAAAGGCAGTCGTGTGTGAAAACTCACTGACAGATCACGACATAGTCATGGCTGCTATCACATGTAAAATTAAGCCTCTGAAAAATTTAAGGCAGTTTACAAAGGTCTGTTTAGATACTGTTAAAGACGATGTAGCAAAAGTTGACTGGAGTCATGTCATAAGCTCCAACAACCCTACAGAATCTGCACGACTGTTCACTAGTACCCTTACAGATATTGTAAATAGGAATACTAAAGTTATTAAAGTTACCCGCTCAAAGTTTAATATTAAGCCTTGGGTTACACCAGGTCTCATAAGGTGTATGAACACCCGTGACAAGTTGCACTCTCTAGTCAGAAGAAGACCAAACGATGTGAACTTAGTCCAGACGTATAAAAGGTACAGAAATTTCTTCAGTATTCTTATGCATAAACTTAAATGGGAGCACGAAAGACAAGAAATAAATGATAATAGTAGTGATTCAAAGAAACTGTGGGATTCTATCAAGAGGATATCGAACAGAACTGGGAAGAATACACCACCTACAGAGCTTCATAAAATCTTACCAAACGAATTAGACTCAGCAAATGTTTGTAATAATTATTTCAAAAATGTTGGGAACGAACTTGCAACTAAAATACTAAATGAGCTGAAGACCTCCGAGCTCTCATTAGCAGAAAAGGTACCTACATCTAAAAGGCAAATGAACAGTCTTTACCTAATGCCAACGGACGAAGCAGAAATTAGAATTTTAATAAACCAATTGAAATCACAAAACTCATCAGGTATTGATGGAATAAGCAATAATATTCTTAAAGCGATTAAGGAATACATAACAGCCCCCCTTTCTCATATCTGTAACATCAGTCTGGCAAATGGTGAATTCCCAGAAATTTTTAAAACTGCCATGGTGTCTCCTGTACACAAGAGTGGAGAAAAAGGTATTTTATATAATTATAGGCCTATATCTATTTTACCGTCAATTTCCAAAATATTGGAAAAGATCGTAAATAACAGGCTACTTGATTTTCTGGAAAAGCATGAGATCTTAAGCAGTAGACAATTTGGTTTCCGGAAAAATAAATCTACTGAAGAAGCAGTCGCTGCTTTGACCACGGCTCTGGTGAACCAAATGGACAAGGGCAAAAGGTGTGTAGGTGTCTTTCTCGACCTGGCAAAGGCGTTTGATACGGTGTCCCACCCAATCCTATTAAGAAAACTAGAATTCGCTGGAGTGAGAGGACTCTCTTTAAGTTGGTTTGAAAGCTACCTCTGCAGTAGGCGACAAAAAACCAGATTTGGGTCTGTTGTGAGCACGGAGGAAGATATCTCCTTTGGTGTTCCACAGGGAAGTATCATAGGGCCCACGATGTTTCTGATATATATTAACGATATACTTTCATTACCAATTAAACACTCAGAAGTATTTTGCTACGCGGACGATACAGCCTTAATTTTCCATGGGTCTACTTGGGAAGAGGTATTTAAATATACTGAATCAGGTATCTCTTATATCCAAGCATGGCTCTCAGAGAACTTACTTACTCTTAATACAGAAAAGACAAAATATGTATCCTTTAGAAAAACAGCAGCCTCCGCTCCTCCTAACTCACATCCTCTACAGATACATTCCTGCAATAACTATTTATACGTATCCAACAAAGACTACGTGTGTTCTTGCCCTGTAATAGAAAATAGCAAGGTTGTCAAATATTTGGGGGTAGTGTTAGACGAAAACCTATCTTTTAAATCACATATACACTCATTATCCGGGAGATTAAGGAAACTCATACATATTATGAAACTGTTAAGACACGTTGTAGAGCGGTCCTTGCTTATAAGAGTGTATATATCAATTGCGCAATCTATAACAACATACTGCATAACTATTTGGGGAGGTGCAGCCAAGTCAATAATGATTGAAGCTGAACGAGCTCAGCGTTCCGTTCTAAAGGTTATTTTAGGTAAAAAGTTTAGATATCCCACAGCTGCTCTGTATAGAGAAGCCAAAGTTTTGAGTGTTAGAAAACTTTATATATTCAACTCAATCATTCGATACCACCAAAAAATGTCTACGCTTTTTCCTCCTTCACTGAATAAAAAACGAATTTTTAGAGTACCCCTACCCCAAATTAAATCTACCTTTGCAAGAAGGCAGCTCACTTTCCTTCAACCCCTTTTGTACAATATTGCAATGTCGAAATGTAAGCTAAATGACAGCAAACTATTTGATATTAAAACTAAAATAAAAATATGGCTTTTGAACTGCGACTATGAAGAGACCGAAACACTTTTGATCCCAGTAGCATAAGTATAGGTGCATCTGTTTTTATCGTAGCACACACACACACACACACACACACACACCACGCTTACCTCACATACACTACACACATATACATTACACACTATACATATACGATTTTAGGATTTTTTTGATTGTATGATTTATTTATTTTTATTTTTAGAATATTCTTTCGTTTAATTTTTTAATTTCATTTTTGTTATATTTTTTCTATTTTTTTCATTGTAATAATTTAATGAATTGCTTATTGTACACGGCACGTAAGTAATTTAGTAACCTTTTAAATGTAAAAGTAAACTCAGACCCCACGATACAGACTTGCATGTCTAGTGTGGGGCTGATTGTAGAGGAGAATTTATTTTTAAAACTTATCAAGTTAACTTATTGTATGTTTTAATCATGATGTATTTCTGTTATGGTAAATAAATTATTATTATTATTATTATTTTTATCGTTATTCTTACGTTCTCGACTCATGGTCGGCTTAATAATGTTCGCGGGCCCAGGCCAAACGAACATTATGTGGTTATACCTATATCTTTGTCGGTTTGCAAAAATTTCCTAACAATTCGGCATGTGTTCAATACAACTGATTTTTGGATTATTGTTAAGATTTTTGAAGATACGCCTATTGACTCTAGTGATGATTTAAACTGTTTTGGGATTACTCCAGTTGTGGATAAGACTATGGGTACTATTTTAACATCTTGTAGATTCCAAATGCGGGTTATCTCATCTTTCAATTCAGTGTATTTTGTTAATTTCTCGGCTATAGTTTTTTGCAGGTTGTGAGTGTTAGGGATGGCGATGTCTATAAGAAGTGCTGATTTATTTGCTTTGTCAATGAGTGTGATATCAGGTCTGTTGTAATGGACGGTTCGGTCTGTAAGTATGGCGCGGTCATAGTATAATTTATAGCTACTGTTATCAAGTACTGTGTCCGGGGTGTATTTATAGTATGGTATTGGTATGGGTGGGGATGGTATGAGGTTGTATTTGAGTGCAAGGTTTTGGTGTATTATATTGGCGACCTGATCATGTCTGTATTTATAATCAGTTTGTACTATAGCCTTACAGGCGCCGGTTACATGTTGGATCGTTTCGGTTGCCGCGTTACACTTCCTACATATGTCTATGGTGTTTGCTATTTTCATAATATGTTTCCTATAATTACGTGTTTCTATAACCTGATCTTGAATAGCTATCATGAACCCTTCAGTCTCCGGGAAGAGATCGCCTCGTTTTAGCCACTCGTTCGACGCAGCCATGTCGACGTTAGTGTGGGTCAAGTCTTGGCGATGTCTTCCATGGAGGGACTTCTGGGTCCAATCGTTTATTTTCGTTTCACGTTCTATAACAATCTCATTTTGCTGTTGATTGTGATCATGAAGGTTAAGTGGTGTTAGTTTTAGATCGTTCTGTACAATTGCGTTATGGATGTCAGATGTTAGTGACTTATTGTGGAAGTATGCTCTTTGAGTGGCTATCAGCTTGTTATGTAGATTCGTTATATCGATGATTCCTCTGCCACCATCACTGCGGGGCAATGTACTTCTTTGGACGGCAGCTCTTGGATGATGTTTTCTTTGTTTGGTCATACTAGTGTGAATCAGTCTTTGTAAGGATTTTAGTTGAGTTTTAGACCATGGAACAATACCAAATGAATATGTTAAAATTGGGATTGCAAATGTGTTTATGGCTTTAACTGTGTTTTTAGAATTTAGCTGTGATTTCAAAATGGCATTAAGTCTATGTTTGAATTTTGTTTTTAGTGTTTCTTTAATAGTCTTCACGTTAATTTGATTCGATTGCTGATAACCTAGGTATTTATAAGTTTCATTATTGTCTAATGCGTCTATTACTTCACCAGTTTGCATTTCATAATACACCTGGTGCTGTTGCCCAGATTTGGAGGCATTGATTTTGCATTTGTCTATGCCAAATTCCATTGCAATATCGTGGGAGAACTGTTCTGTTAGATGTGCTAGTTCCTGTAGATCGTCATTTGTAGCAGCGTATAGTTTAATGTCGTCCATGTAGAGTAGATGGTTTAATTTAGTGGTTTGCTCTGTTTGATTTTCATTTTTATATTTTAGGTCGTAACCAATGTCTGTATTGTTAAGTAACTCTGATAGTGGGTTAAGGGCCAAACAAAACCACAAAGGACTTAGTGTATCTCCTTGAAATATACCTCTTTTTATTTGGATTGTGTCTGAAGTCTGTGTTGTATTACCGGTATTCATACATAATTTAGTTGACCATGTTGTCATTATTGTGGAGAGAAAATTAATAATAATAGGATGTACCTTATATATTTCGAGGACTTTTACTAACCAGGAATGTGGGACGGAGTCGTAAGCTTTTTTGTAGTCTACATACATGGAGAATAAGTCTTTTCTATTACGTTTGACTTGTTTTAATATTACAGCATCTATTGTAAGTTGTTCTTTGCAACCCTGACTGGCCCTTCTACATCCTTTTTGTTGTTCTGCTAGGTATTTATTTACTTCCACATGTTCATAAATCTGTTCTGCCAAACATGCTGTAATGATTTTGTATATAGTCTGTAGGCAAGTGATGGGGCGGTACTTAGCAGGGTTTTCAGGATCATTTTCGTCTTTAAGCTTTAAGAATGTAGTTCCGTTGGTGACATATTCAGGTATTTTTTCAGGATTATTTATAAAGTTATTGATGTGGTTGAGTATGAGCGGATGTAGGTGAGTAAATTTTTTATACCAAAAATTATGAATTTTGTCGGACCCTGGTGTTTTCCAGTTATGAAGCTTTTTAATGACTTTAATAAATGTATCAGTGGTAATGTGATCATAATGCATCTCATTTGTTTGGTCTACATTATTGGCTACTCTATCGATTAATTGTGAATTGTGGTTGTGGTTGACCGGATTCTCCCAGACAGTAGACCAATATTCATGTAATCGTGATATTGGCGGGATTATTATGTTGGAGCTGGTATGTGTATTCCTTGTGTCGTTGTGTATAGTGCGGTAGAATAGTTTTTCATTATTCGTAAATTGATTATTTTGTTTCCTCCTATTATTGCATGCTGTGTATCGTTTGAGTCTACTGGATGTAACGGATAGTTTCTGTTTTAATGTATCTAATACTAGTGCTGGTTGATTGTTAGGATTTTCGTGTACAGTGTGTAAAGTGTGATCTTTCAAAATCGATTCAGCTTCTTTAGCTGCCCTTCTATTCACATTTCCTTTTATGTATTCCGTAATTTTTCCTATTTTGGAGCGAATATCTTCTAACCTCTTTTCTAATCTTAACTGCCATCTTGCTCTTAGATTTTTATGTGTGCGTGTTCGATTGTCTTGTGTGGATGTTCCTACTTTGCAGCCATTAACTTTGGCTGTAGTCCATGCTGCACAGTATATTGTTTTTTGTAGAGTTTCAAAATCTGTATCTTTATTGACATGGTTTGGGAGAATTTCATAGTTTAAGTATTGAACTACTTCAAACAGCTTTTTAGATGGTCTCTGCTTTGGTATATAGGGTCTTTCTTCCGGCGTAATGTTTTGAAAGATACTAAATGCTTCTTGAAATGTTGTCTGTATATTTTCTTCTTTATCCCTAGACAAACTGTGCATCTCATTTTCCTGATCAGAATTTAATATTTGGGACGTGGTAAAGATATTATTTGTACAGGATTCTAGTGTTTCGCTATGTGACTCATTGTTTATTTGTGTTAGTGATACTATAATGTTTTCGTTTGTTTCATGATTTGATAATGTAAGGGGAGAGTTTGCGATGTGCGTAGTATAAGTGTTTTTTAACTCGTTTATTTTATGTTCACTAATATATTTATTTTTTATAATAGCCCGTCTTTGATCTGCTATCCGCTGCTCAGATATATGAGATAAGTCTGGAAATTCTTTAACAAATTCGTTGTGAAGTTGTTGTCTATAGGCAGTTTTATTTGTCTCGCCCTGGGTTATACGAAAATAAGCTTTAATTATGAACTCATTCAGTTGCGTGGTCCACTTCATTCTCTGATTTGTTTTGTGTGTATGTTCTGTGTTCGAGTTGTGCATGGTGGTTGTGTGTTGGATGTGTTGTCCTGTGCTTTGTACTTCTCGTTGTAATGAGTTAATTTCCAGGCCTACTTCTTTGTATATCCTATCGATAATTTCCTGTGGTAAAAGTTTACGACGTTCGATGGCTCTACGTTGATCTCCTAGATTCTGTGGCGTTACGATTATTTGTGGGAACCGTTCGTTGAATTTTGTAAATAGTGGTTGTATGTAATTTGTTGTATCAGTATTAAGAAGAGTAAGTTTAAGATATGTGCGCAGTAGGTATTCGTTCATTTCTTGGGTCCACCGCTTGCGCGAACGTTTGCCTGTGACGGGTGCGGGCTGTACGACCTCGAAGGTCTCCTGCACAACGCCTACAGACTGTTGAGAGGATGATGAGAATGAAACTGGTGATGATAAGGGAGGATGATAGTTTGTGCTTGATGATTCTGAATATAGCGATGAAAGTGAGGATGAATCTTCGGCTGAAGTATATTTGTCGACACGAGCCTGTTCGACTCCGTGTCGCCGATGGTTCGTATACTGTGACACCCAGCACCGGCTCCAGGTGTGCCCCGGCGACCCCCGGGCAGCGGCCGCAAACTGTATCTACCATTACTGCTAGAATTCATGATGGATAAGTTACCATTGCCTTGTTGGCCGTGTAAGTTTTAATTATACACGTGTCCGCCCCCCACGTGGACAAGATGGTCAGTCCGGACGTAAGGCTGGATTTATGGGGGGCTTATTATTATTATTATTATATTTCGGAAGCCACAAGTACACAAGTACTTACCTTACCTCACCACAAGTAGGTATACACCTACTTACCTACTGTTTGGTGTAGGTATAAACACGCGAGCCGTCGACGCGACTCACAAGTAGGTATAAATCTACTTACCTACTGTTGGAGTATGTATAAACACGCGAGCGGGCCGACGCGACGGTTAGGTATTTAATTATTATTATTAGAAGTCGACTCGAGAATGTACCTGAGCCTACTCGAATGTTCTGGATTGTGTACCGTGGTATATAAAGAGCGACGATCGAGTCGGCGGGACAGTTTCAACTAAACAGCGATACAGTGAAGATCAAGAGAGAAAATTAAAGAGAGTTAACAAGTGATTGTGTGATTGTGAAAGTGTTTATTAGCGGTTTTAATTTAACGATTGTAATTAGTCTGTGTAATTACGGTGTCGGAATAAAGTGTAATTCTTGATTTTCGTAACAGTGTCATTTTTCTATCGGTACCCACCCCCCACGTACGTAACAATATCTACTTCGAAACTTCTGTCTACTGTATGTCTGTGTTAGCTCAGTGATCGGTCAAGGAAATAAAATGCGTAGACTATAGTTTAACTGGTCGTGTTCACCAAGTATTAAAGTTATTAACAATAAATGTAAGATTCGCGACAATTATGGCGATGCCCGATCGTAGGTGTGGTGTCGTCAAAGGGTAGACGAAAAGTGCCGGTCGTGAGCGTATGACATGAAATGTCAAATCCGCCGCGACGACGTTCGGAAACCCGATACCCAACAGTCTGTGAAACTACAACTGATTTCTCCGTAAGTTTTTCTGCTCCAACGGCCACATCATCTCACATAAACTATATAAATATTTACCTAATATGGACCTACGTCATGAACAAGATAACGAGGATACGTTATCATCGTATGTCAGTCTCCCTATTGCACATGGTGATGAACTGGTACTGTGACATTTGTATAGGTATGAAAGAAAGAGATACCATATCCAAAATCAGAATATAGGGAACAGAATACATGGGTTCATGTTTTAGTTCTATCTATACCAATATTATAAAGAGGAAAGGTTTGATTTTTTTGTTTGTTTGAATTGAACAGGCTCCGAAACTACTGGACAGATTTGAAAAATTCCTTTATTGTTGGAAATCTAAGTTATTTCTGAGTAACATAGGCTATATTTTACCCCCAAATTCCCACGGGAACGAAAAAACGCGAGTAACACCTCGCGGAACAGCTAGTACATAATTATAGAGGATACAGAAAACGAACAGTCAGTTAATTGATCGTAATTTTGTATGAAGTCACTTTGGTACATTCGGACCTACAACCTCCCCGATTGCAGGATGACGCGTCCGATCACTATGATAGAGTGATTCTAGAGGAAGGTTTATGTATAGAATACATACATGTAATAGAAGGCAAAGACTGGTAATAATGTATATTGGCCAAACAATGTTTGCCAGGTCTGCTAGTTATTTTATATTTCAGTAGGTATGTACATTGAACCCAGCCAGGCCTTGTCAGCAGTTACTGCACAAACTTAATGTTTGTAGGAAGTACATATTAGCTGATGTATGATAGAGAAGTTTGCATTCTACCATCAACCAATATCCTAGTAACATTATGTACCAAACCTACTAAAAAGATCTGACTTTAAAATTCAGCAGAATTGTAAGTGAATCTAGGTTAGATATAATTTGCATTTGTTCTATAATTAATTACCAATTACAAATCAAAGTGAGCATGAGTGATTTGACCTTGCAAATTATTACTGCATGCAGGTTGGATGAATTAATATTGTTTACTGGTATGGGTTTCTATTGCACAAAGATAAATCATTCAGACAAGTTAAGCATTTACCTATTTCAGATATTTAGATTTTTAATCTAGGTGCATTGGTAGATACAGTTGTGCAAGTTTTTGCTGCCACTACTTTCCTAGCCCTTTACATTCTACTTAATATAACAAATGTGAAAGTTTATTTGGATGGATGGTTGTTTGTTATGCTTTCACATGAAAAACACTGAATGGATTTTAGTGCAGCTTCAAAATCTATATATATATCATTCGAAAAATCCTGACTGATACATCTATCACTGACTCATCAATGCTCAGCCCAATATCTTGACTGTAGATAACTGAAATTTTGCACAGATCTTTTATGATGTTTACGTAAGATAAGAGTGTTCGACATTCATCGCCTAAGGGGGAAAAAAGTGGTGTAGAAGTTAACATAAGAAGAGCATTAAATTTTAAGTTATGCCTCTAATACTTGGTGGTAGTATTGTTTGTAGAAATTAATACTGAAACTCCGTGAATGAAATTAAGGGGTGCCTTTAGTTATAAATATTTACCTCCCATGATGAATTAACATGGTATAAGATGTGGTCAATCCTCTTTCCTTCGGGAAGTCTGCTTGTTTGTTTCGGGTCTGAATAACTGTTGTTGATATTGTCACTGGTACCACTTTCCTTACGTATGAGTGGATTGTCATTTTGTATGTTACTATCGTATGGGTCTATTAAAACTGGTACGTCGCTTATGATTCTGAAATTAACATGAACAATCAAATACCAGTTATGTTAATGTCATTATCAAATCAGGATACTGCATTATGTTCAACTAGTAAACAACTGTGATTTTCCTAGAACATACATACTTATAAGAAAGGTCCCCTGGACCAGTATTCAAATCTCCTGCTAGAATAGAGATGGCAGCAGGATAGGTGGTCAAATTAACAAACTCTGCAGTGGAATATGCTTGCAAAACTCTGTGAGCAAGGTAGATATCATCTTCATTGTACTCTGCATGGAGCTGTAATAGGTTGAAGTATTTTATTATGTCACTGTTTTAGTTAGAATTATATAAAAACCATTCTGGAGACAGGAATTCAGAGTTTGTATGGGTATGTATGTACCTACATAATTAGTATGATTGGACACAACTGGACCTCAGACACTCTCCTTTATTTTTTCTTCATGTCTATTAATCCCAAACGGGGATAGGCAGAGGCACTTGCTATGCAAATTATTTTAATAAATCAAAAAATATTAAAACTTAAATAGTGATAACTCACATGTGTGCAATAAACATTGATAAGTTTGTCATGGAACTTGATGCGACAAAGTCCCACACCTTTCCCACCAAACCAATCTCCATGGTGTATTTTATGGATATAACCATTCAGTGGCCATTTATGGAAAAACACATCTTGTATAATCCATTTCGAGAACACACACAATCCAGAACCAAGGACACCGCTGAAATTATTTAATGAAGATTAAACAGCAGTTGACAATGCAGGGTTAAAGTAAAAACATGATAGGTACTTGCTTTTGTTACCTGAAGAAATAGTGAGAAAATGGGTAAGATCTTAACAAGTTTTCTTTTATATAATCAAAATCAGATTCGCTCCATATCTCCTGTAGACATATAACATCGTACGGTGCATCTTTTAAGTAAGTAACGAGCGCTTGGACCCTTTCTCCACGATTTTTCGATACAACAGGAATACCCCTGAAAAAAGAAATGGTATGAATACTCCAGTCACCTAAATTACTCAATATCTTTATTGCATTACCAACAGTACCAAAAGTACTTACCAACAATTTAAAGTAAAAACACTCAGCGAAAGTTCCATTTCCAAACAAAACCAAATCAATGTAACAAACAAAACAACCAGCCTCACGTTGTCTTCTGAAAACAACTGACTGACTATGACTAATTTCTGATTCTGATAGACAGCTGACAGTGGTTTGACAGAACAAACGTCACAACTTGAACGAATGGATCACGAGATTCAATCAGGAAGTATGAATGAAATAAACTCTGTACCTACCTGAGATACTTTTTACTTTCGGAAAGGAAGGATACATTTACGGGTACCCAGCCACCCAGTCTGGCTGCTGTGTCAGCAGCAGATCGGCGGTGCCTTCTGCAGAACTCGCCTCAGATTCGTGCTCCGTTCATTGCCATCTACACTCTTCTGGGTAGACCACACCAAGCTGCCGCTCCCCCATATCCATTGGGCTTATTTGTCGCCGGGGTCTACATGGCCGAATCGTTCTACCTGATATACCTACTAATATTATAAATCGGAAGAGTTTATTTGTTTCAACGTGCAATTTTTCAAAATATAGGTAATCACATATTTTATTCAAATCTGCTTTGTGTTTAAAGTCATATAATTATCATTATCCAGGAATAGACACAAGAATCAAGCACTTACGTTTATATTGTTTCAGAATTATCGGAGCTCGGACTCGGACGGCACGGGAGTTCTGTGAGCGCAACCGATTACTAAATTTAAGCAACATTGGGCGCAGACGCACCCTCTGTTTTTTCTGAGGTAGAGGCCCTCGAGTGACCTTTAAAAAGTTCTGACTTTTGAGCTAACCACTTGCGTGACACCGGCTTTATTTACAGCTCAGCGCGGTCGTGTGATAGTAGGACTGCTTTCGTCCTAGGCCTTTGTTGATAGCTATAATTCTTTAGAAAACATCTCGTATCTTCGTCTCGTAACTCAGCCAAAAGTTGGCGGACTTTATTTTAGTAGATGGTTATCAGGATTCCATTCATAAGCTGTCAACATGTTTAGTAAGTAGGGTAGTGTCTAACGACGTATTTAAAGAGGCCATAAGTCCTCTATCAAATAGGTAGTCTAGATGTGTCCTACCTAGTTCGTAGCTGTGAAGTCGGTTTAATACCAGGTCACGTCGCACACACTGCAGGTAGACAGGACAGGAGGCGTGTGGAGATTTTTTGTCTATGTCATCATTCGTGGTTGAACAGTAAATCAACAAATAATACATTTATGTGGCTCAGGCTAGCTGGACAAATCTTCAAAATAGGTCACATTTAGGCAGGTCAATAGGTCACTATATGTGACGGCTAAACATCCTTACTTCAGAATTTGTGACGCTAGAAACATTCTGACTAGGACACCTCTGAATCTGATTAACGGGAGCGGAATTGTATGATCAATAACTTCGAAACTGTTCGAAGTTTCTCGGTCAAAAATTTAGGCTATCATTACCGACCAAGTCACTAAAATAGAAATCTTTTGGTTCTATAGCTGTCACAAATACATATAAGTGACGGCCTTTGATATACAAACACTTGTCAATATGGCAATAAATAAATAAATAAAAATCACTTACGTTGCCGAGATTGAGAGAAATAGAAAGATTGAGAGCGAAAAGTACCTAGTATACTTATATTTCAAGCTGGCTGGACACTTTCAATCGATTATCTAAGTCTCTGTAGCATCACAAATTCTGAAGAAAGGATGTTTAGCGGTCACATATATAGTGCTTTATTGACCTGCTTAAATGTGACCTATTTTGAAGATTTGTCCAGCCAGCCTGAGCCACATATCCATTTTGATACCGACTGATCACCACGCTCATTCGAAATAATATACTGCTGGCGTTTTGAGTTCTCGAGTGGAGACCGCGTCTCGGCAAACGGAGTGTAGGACGCCCTCAGGCAAGGTGGACTGATGATATACGCAAGATGGCTGGCAGAAGCTGGATGCGAGAAGCCGAAAACAGATCACAGTGGCGTGCAATTGGAGAGGCCTATGTCCAGCAGTGGACAATTATGGGCTGATGATGATCGCGTTTTGAGAGGCGGCGGATTCCACTTGAACACGGAAGGTGGGGTCAGAGAAGATGGTAGACGATATAATGGTGAGGTGAATAGTTATTTCTGTAATCCGCGCGTTCAGAGGTCGCTGCGACGTTCTTCCTATGGGAAAGAGAAATCATGAACTAATAGCGCTAGTTTCGCTTGAATGCGATGCATCGTGCTGTTATGGTTGTCTGTATGTTACCCATCGCGATCGCGATCGCGATGGGTCATTCGATTGACACTAAAAGTTCATGTGTCAGATTGCATCACTTTCGTTGGTTCTTCATACCAAAGACAACTAGACTCCGTTTCACAAAAGAAGTCCCGTGGCTACCATACTAAAAGTATGGAAACGAGGGGACTTCTTTTGTGACTTGTTCTAGACTTGCAATCCTGAACTGACGTTTAGAATAAAACGAGACAACGATATGAAAACATGCAGGAGTGAAAAAGATAAAATATTTTCTATCCCTTACTGCGTATCAGGGCAAATCCAAACTGTTAAATCACTAGTAAAAGTGACAGTTTGGGTCCAGAAGTACATACTTTTCCAACATTTTAGCGTTTTCTTCCTATTTTTTTCTAAGCGGTTGGTTTCAGAATGGCCTCTGCGGTACCTTTTCAGAGGAGGACTGTTGTAGCAAACATAATATTATTGCCAATCTTACAACAAATACCAAAGAGAAAAAAATGAAAGGTTTTCATTTGCGGATGGACGAGCTATGTGCGAGTCTTATGATAATTTATTACGTAGTTGATTTATTGCTAAGTAGGTAGTAATAAAAAACACACACGGTATATAGGGAAATATTTCAAAATATTTTATTAATAACATACATATAAGTAGGTATCTAAGACTTGGACTCTAACTGTTCCGTATTCAATTCTTTTGAAGTGGAAGCAGATAGTGTAGCCTCTTTAATTTTTTGCATCAAAATATCAGTTATTCCGGCGATTCTCATGGCTAAGGGTGTCTTGAAGTTTCCCGCGTCACTTCTCTCAAGACGTCCTGTGGCTTTTGTTTTCGGCGGGCCCCGTATCGGACCTCTTTCATGTATTAGATAATGGTGACGACCGAGTGAGGCCTGAAACAGCACATAACTTATAATAGGTACTTATAAAATTATTCTCTCCTTTTGATGCAATGGTGTACAATATATTTTTTAAGATTAAAGAAATATCAAAGGTTTTAGAAATGCCGGCACTGTCATGTGAAAGGTAACAATGATTTTATAATAAACACAAAAGATGTAAGTTACAAACAAACCTTTGTGGTGAATTGTCCTTGGCATATTGTACATGTTAGGAATTTCTTCTCGTGTGTAGCTCGAATGTGCACTTTTAAGTTGCTCTTTTTTGTATATTGCCTGCAAGAAGAATGAGAACTTATTACTGTTACTTAGAACTTATTACTTGTTTGTTCAGACAACAGTCTCATGGAGGCGCTAAAGACAAAAGCACTTTTGATTCGGACACCTATCCAATAACTTGCTGAGCCCCATATTGCTTAACCTCAGTGATTGAGGCTTCATTCAATAGAAAAATAATATTATCTAAGCCACATTATCATATTAAATTTAAGATGGAAGCCACCATTAGTCATGACGTCCACTACTAGACGAGGACCGCCCCCAATGATTTCCATTAATCCCCCAAATGATAATGGAAATCATTGGGACATATTATGTCAATAATTGCCACGCTTGGCAGGCGGGTTGGCGATCGCAGTGCTGTTGTGGTTTGACTCACAGAGAGTGCTGCTGGCCATCCTCTGGAGAGCTCCTTCGGTCGCCTCTTACGACGCCCAAGACGGGAAAATTAGTGGGGTGGTGATACATGTATTCTATTCACCGTCACCACACGACCAAGATAGAAGTATAGGTTGCAAATACTTACCGCAAACAGCCTTCGTATGGGCATGGGAACAGTTGTTGTACTAATTCAAAATGTGTTTTCATGTGTCTTACAATATATACTCTCTTGCTGAAACGGCGCTTGCAATGATCACAGACAAAAACTGAAACAAACAAATAATACAAATATGTATAATTAGAAAGAAGTAACAAACATCGTAATTAATGCATGGAATTCGAACTTGAATAGGGAACACTGAAGATTTATTATTGAGCAAAATGTTTTTACCTATATGGTATTAGTTTTCAAAAAAGGAGTCTTTCTCAATACAACCTACATGTTTTATTTTTTATGTTTGTTTGTGGATAACTTCATACTTTATGAACATAACATGAAGATTTTTTTTTAACATAATAATTATAATTTTTTTTGACAAATAAAGAATTTTCTTTGTTGAAAATAAATAAAAAAATGTTTTTTTGTTGAAAGCCTTATATTTCCAAGATGTTCTCATGATAAGGAATTATGACAAACCCGATATAAATTGAGTGTTTCTTTTTCTTTAAAATTATGTTCTTTATATTATCCTACTAAGACCGAGAACAACTGGAAAACCATTCTTCTTAAATGCATAGTACTAGTTTCCATTTATTGTAACCATTTTGAAACACAAATACTTTTTAGGTACTTGTGATTTTTTTTAAATCCAACTAGAGTTATAACAGGCGGCTAGATTTATTTGCGGTCCAGCGTCTGTGTATGTAATTAGAACGCAACGTTACATTCCACTTCAGCAGTCAATTTCATAGCATAATTTGTGAACCCAAAACATTAAAATACCCACCTCTGTTATTACTGTGGTCAGATTTCTTGTGCCTTTGAAATTTCGACCAATGACGAAATTGCTCAAAGCATTCATCACAAGTGTATATTTTATCATGGGACCTATTATGACGCTTCTTTTCCAGTAGGCTGACAAAACTTTCACCACATAGCTTGCAGCTGAAATCAACAGGATCACTTCATTTATTTTAAGTATAGTCTGCTTTAGGTAAAAATATTGACAGACATAGTATACAGGTTTAAAAATTATTTCTGTAAGTCAGTAAGTGTGTATTTTAAAAAGGAAACTAAGTATAATTTATTGAATAATTTACTTTTCCATGCTAGTCTGCAGTGTGTACTGATGATACAAGATGAATTGCTGTTCATTAGTCTCGCTAAAACTCGAGAACGGCTGGACCCTAGGAGCGATGGAGCATCATTCCTCCAAGGGTTTCATCCACCCTATTAGGTGTTACAGCCAAGAGTGTATGTTATAATAGTCATTTTCTATACTTTATTATTATTAACCAAGGGGAGGCCTATGTCAGCAGTGGACAAACATGATTATGGGGATATTGGAACATCCCACATTTGAAGGCCGGAACTCAAAAGCTAGTTCACTGCCTTACCTGGGTTCCAGAAGTTGGTCAGGGAAATGATTTAAAAAATGTTTGATACATGCATGTTGCTTGACGGCACCGTAACTGCTGCCAAAACACATGAAGCTGCAATCTGAGTTCATATTTGTTTTGAAATCGTCAAAGGCGTGAACACTAGCATAATGCTTTGTGTTAACTCAATGGAAAACCATAAAAAATAATATTCACAAGTACTAGATATACCTGAATGCCTTTATTCCAGTGTGCTCATACATGTGAGTGTTTAATTGATGTTTCTTTTTAAAAACATCATTGCAATTCCCACATTTAAATAGCTCCGGAGCTGTGGGTGAATCCACACACTTTTTGGAATGTTTTGTGAGACCCTGACGACTGGAGTAAATTTTATTACATGAAAGACACCTGAAAAATAGATTTATATAGTCAACTGCACAAATATTCATGCTTATCACGAAACCCTGTCATCTATGTAGCATTTTAACTGTTATTAGTGATGGGGTACTTGATAGCATAAATAAATAATCTGAATTTTCTTCATTAACTAACTGTATCGCATGTTGTTACTTGTGTTTTTTCCTTCCCATGGGAATGTGGGGATAAAATATAACCTATGCTACTCAGGAATAATGTAGCTTTCCAAAAGTGAGAGAATATTTCTAATCTGTCCAGTAGTTTCAGAGCCTAGGTATTCAATTCATACAAAAAAACCTTTCCCCTTTATAATATTGGTATATATACACACATCAAAAGTGTCTAGGGATCAAGTACATTTTAGAAGTGTATTTTAGTATACATTGATTTTACACCATCACAAAATCAGTTGCCATCAAAATGCTACATAAGGTAGGGTCTACTTATCACACAATACACTTGGCTTTTATTCCCAAAGCAGTGTAGACTGAAGCACTAGCTAAGTAAATACCCACATTAGGTAAATTAATTAATGTCATGATAGGTCATCAAACCCATCATGATAGGTGGTGAGACAATGTTTAAACAGTCACTCATAAATTTAATTTTATAGTACCAAAAACATAATTACAAACATTGTTAGTATTTACATTGCACTGCTGATTGTTGAATTCAATGTAATGTTCAGAAGGATTACAACTAAACAATTAATATCAGTATTTTTAAAATGACTTGAAAAAGAGACTGATATTTTTCCCAAAATTTCCACATAAATCTATGTGATGTGATATTTTCAAAGGAATTTCTCACTTTATTTTGACATTGGAACATTGGTTGTGTCATAAATGTATGAAAGTAACCTCCCATCATCCTTGCCAACAAGATCTAGGAACCCAGAGACAACCCAGTCTGTGCCAGAATTTTCACCAATTGATGCAGGTACCTGCATGATTGTTGTGTATACAATTAAGAAAGATTTTCAGAAGATTTTCAGCTTGACTTATAGTGTCTTGGTCACTACACCAGCAAGATCATGGTTAACCTTGTAACATCCATTGGTACTTACTTAAACATCGTGCCATTCTTTTTGCCTTCATGTACAGTGTTCCTGTGGCGATCCAAGTGTGATTTACTTCCATATTGTTTAGAGCAATTTTCTTCCGGGCAAGCAAAAATTTTCTGAAATGAACAGAATACTTTTTATAGATTCCATTAAGACCAAATTGTGCACTTTTACAACTGGGTTTTTGAAGCATTCTTTGAGGTGGCTCAGACTACCTATGAATTTGTGTATTCTGAGACTGGTGGTAAGCATGCACAGAAAAACAGACAATATTTAGTGTGTAGACTATTATTAAATTAAATAACTTACCAGATTTTGATGCAGTAAAATATGCTGGGCCAATTTATAGGGTCTGTCAAAAGATTTGCCACAAAATATAAAAGGACATTGGTGGGGTTTACGCTCGTCTTCCATTACAAAGTGAAAGACAGATACCCCTTCTATTTATTGATTTACTTCTATCAATTATCTAATTAGGTACTAAGTAATTTCTTAGTTTTATAGTGCAACTTGAAATTTATTTTAAACTGCAAATGTAAATACAAACTAAACAAAATAGCTATAAACAATTTAAATTACAAGCAATGCACACAAAATTAGCTAGCTACAATAGATCCACCACGAAAAAAAGAAACACGGATTTTTTTTTTTAATAAGTAGTTATCTTTAATGCCCTGACTATTCATATTAAAGCCTTCTGAAACCCAGCGTATAATAAGATAAATAGGTGTTAAACGTTATCATTTTCTCATCTCAACACAAAAATATGCACAAGAAGATGTACGAAGCTAGTAAAATTATAAAAAGGAACATTCGTTTTGTGTGCGATTAATTTCGCTTTTAGAACGCACAAAGTAACCACAGACTTCAATGAACGACAGCAATGACATTGCTCGTATTGGCAGATATTCGGCACTTGGCAGGTATTGCAACAGAGCATCACAAACGAAGTGAAAAATCGTCCAATTTATTATTTTCTTGCTCAACGTATGCCGCCTCTCTCAGCGAATCTATAGTATATTTAATTCGTGTAACTTCAATGAAGGTTTTTGTGACTAATGCTATATGCAACCAAATTTTCAATAAGTACATTATATTGGCGAGGAAAATCTTCAGCTGATGAACGTAAACAAAGGGTCATGTGAAGTATAGTACGACGAACTGTAAACAGTTTGGTGATAAACAGTTATTTCTATTCAACGAAATGGACATTGACGGAAACTCAGTTCCCAACCCCCAGGGAAGTGGTGAAATTGACATTGACCAAAATTTGTTATTGCAATTCAGTTGCATGAATACAACAGACAAAGAAGAGCTCATTAGACAGATGCAGATATTATTAGGATCGAATGTATCATACAATACTGCTTCATTCTTCTTAGATATGAGCAATTGGTAATAATCATGTCATAAATTACATAATAATGTATTACTTAAAAACACATTGTAATAAATCTAATATATAAAATTCTCGTGTCACAGTTTTCGTTGCCATACTCCTCCGAAACGGCTTGACCGATTTTTACCCAATTTTATATGCGTATTCAGTAGGTCTGAGAATCGGCTACTATCTATTTTTTATGGATCTGCCAGTTGTATTTCTCCCAATACACGGGTTACAAAGGCAACTTATTATGGCAAAACAAATGTTTGCCGGGACAGCTAGTAATAATATATGTTTTTATTTGTTTCAGGAATTTGCAGGCAGCAATATGTTGTTATTTAGATTACACCATACCAAAACTTCCATCCATGGCATTAAAGGAAGCACAAGTACAGGATAATGCTCTAAGTCCAGGAGCCTGGTACTCTATACATAATTAATACTTACTTAAAGTTTGCTAAAACTCTTGTTTTGTCTAATTTGATACAAATATGTAAACAATCACTTTTTTTCTATTATCGTCTACTTACATGAGAATATAGAATATATGATAAAAGTTATCCAATGTTAAGTTCAACAATGATTCCATACCATTTAGCTAGTTATTTTCCCCCAGGGCAACATCATCTGGTTCATTGCATCATTTGGTTATCTTATATTATTTTTTTTGGTTATCATTAGTAACTATTTTGTTTGGATTGTATATTTTCTGTGGTAGTAAGTGTTGTGTAAAATACAAAGAAAACTTGTACATTGTTAGTCTTTGTAAATCATAATGAACTTTTTTACTTTCAGTTTTGAACAAAGTTGGCGAATTGCCAATACTGGTGCAGACACATGGCCGGGAGGTACCAGGATTGTACATGGTGGTGGCGAGGCTTTTGGTGCGACAGCACAATTTCTACCTCCTCTTCCAGCTGGACATTCTTATGCAGTGACAATGAAACTTGTTGCTCCTGTGAACCCTGGCCATCATAGGGGCTATTTTCATATGGTGAATGATAAAGGAGAACAAATAGGAGGTACTAACATTCAACATGTTTTAAATAAGTCTGCACCCACACAAAACCTACTTTTTGTACACCTAAAAGTTGGTAGACAACTTTTTTCAATACAAATCTGACCCACTTTTTGTAGTTTTCATTGTAATATTATAGAAGTTCATATGTAATTTAATTTACTGACAAACAATTATAAATGTGGACTGGGTATCCACATTGTGTTCACTTGGCCTAGTTATTAAAGTAATCCCTTCCATTCCTGTACTTACAAGTATGAGGAATTTAATTATTGTGCTCTTTTATTATGCTCTCAAGATGAAATACTACATAGTATACTGTCACAAAACTTACACACCAAAGGTTTATTTAAATGTTGTAGTGACAGTATTACAACCCAAAAATTTGATCCTACATGGTGAGATGTGGGTAGTTATTGATTATAGCTTTTTCATTACTTAACATTATGTACATAATGAGAATAGTATGCAGTTATTGAAAATCATCTTACATCTGGGATGTAGCAGCATGGGATAAATAATAACATTATTATTAAGTGCCTATAGATGTTTCTTATAGATAAATGGGAATACAGACCTATGCTTCAACCAGGGGTATGTGAAGGGTCCATACTCCATCTACACTATTTCCAATGCACCAACAGATAATAATAGTTTAAGTGCATTGCCTTGTTATCAGTAGTATCAGTTACACTTGTGAACTGGCAGCTAGGTAATAAGTACCACTTTTAAGAATTAAAGTAACTTCTAACTAAAACTGAAAGTTCATGATAGATACACACATAGATACATGCCTTAGTTACTTCTCCCCACCCCAACCATGTGTGGGATTCATATACCCTTTTTAAGTCTTCTGTTTCTGTAAACCCTACTGATCCCTTTAATGGAGGTGTCAATGCTCCAGACCGAAGACCTTCTCCTACCTGCCCTCTCCATACATATGAATTGTTTTTTTTTTTATGAAGAGGTTGAAATATTGTTGTTCTGGGGCTTGACTGACATCTGATGAGCATATGATAGGGTCTACTGAAACTGGACTTCTGCTTAAAAGGGTATTTTCAGAACACCATCTTGAACACTACTTATACAAATAAGCTTGAACATGGGTGTAGGACATTAGATAGAGCACAGATATATAGGTGATGCAATCTCCCAAATGGGGATAAGGACTCAAGCGTTTTTTCTCTACCTACACAATAATATATATAAAAAAAAATCTTTTCAGATACATTGTGGATAGAAGTGACTGTCGAATCCGAGACAACCATGGCCTTGGTGGAACAACTAGCATCACTACCCTTACCAAGCAATAGATTGGAGGAGCCCTTAGAATCAAATGTTCAAACAGTTAGTATTTTCAAACTGTTTATATAACATAGAATACATTAGCACATTAACCACTGAAATTATTCTGGAAATGATGAATATTTAATTCCATACCCGTGCGGTGACGGCGAATAGAATACGGGGAAATTTTAAAATATCAATATCTTCGAAACTGCTCAGTCTATTCGTCACAAATTCAGGTTATCATTACCGACCCCGTCACTAAAATTGGAACATATTCCGAAGGCCGAAGACTATCAGGCAGCGGAGTTACACGTGTCCAGCCAGTTTGAAACTCAGGCTGGTTGGACACCAAGTTTTCATTGACTTCTCGTAAACCCTTAAATGTGTAGCCATAAATTCAACGTTATTGCCGTCACCAAAACCTAATCAAGAAACCGTATTAAAAACGCTCCCTTAATCAGATTCAGAGGTGTCCAGCCAGAATGTTTCTACGTAAATCTAAGCTGGCTGGTCACAGATTTTTGCATTTTTCTATTAAACCGCTGCGATATATCACAAAACTTTTGACTCTATGGCTGTCACAAATATACGTGACGGCCTTTGATATAAAAATACTTGTCATAATCACTTCCGTTGGAGATAGAGACCAGCGAAAATTCGTTTTTCAAGCTGGCTGAACACTTTTCCAATATTGTCTAGGCCTCTGAAGCGTCACAAATTCTGAAGTAAGGATGTTCAGCCGTCACATGTAGTGGCCTATTGACCTGCTGAAATGTGACCTGTTTCGAAAATTTATCCAGCCAGTCTGATGAATTACATAAAGATTAACTAGATTGGTACTATTATTTAATTATTATATATTCATTTTCCAAAATGTTCTTAAAATTGCAGATGCCACCACCAGATGATCAGATGTGTTGACAAAAGGCTTCTATGCAGTCTGTTGCTGGTGTTGCATTATGTTGCAACAGGACAAACATTCTCAAAGTTGAATGGACTGTATATAGGTACCTATTTCTTTGGTTTGTTATTAGGGTTTTAATTTTTTATTATTTGTATGAAGTGCCAACCTATATTATTTGAATAGGTACCCAGTTGATTTAAATATTACATCCTTTACTTTCTATATTGGCAATTTTATCATTATGTGTTTACTTTAACAAATTAAATACCTATTTGCATGTGTATAATAAATTATATTTACTTTTTAACTCAAAATCACAATGTACAAAGTTATAATTAACTACCCTTACATTTTATACATACAAGTACCTATTTTACCTAATCTGGGTACTTCCAACATTATATTTATTTAAGTTAAAATGTTGAAACATAGAATGCTAGGTCGCTAAATATATTATACTTATTGAAGGTTGTCTATATTATAATTATGTATTAAAGATTTTTTTATGACTGAAATATTTTATTTTATCAAACAACCATTTTTTTTATAATAAAATAGTTTTAACAAAAAAGAACAGACTTCAACCTGTAAAGTAAAAAATGAATTTAAGAAAGATTGATATATTGTTTTACTTGGCACCAACTTCAATATTTTAAAATAATTATTTAATTAGGTATCTTTATTAAACAACTTAAATGAAAATACGTATTACTTTGTAAGAAGTAAATTTATTTTTTACTTTTTAGTTTACGGGTTGAAGTTGGTTCTTTTTTGTTAAAACTATTTATTTTACGATTTTGGGTGATGGGTCGACCGAACAAGGATGCTCAAGGAGAAAAGAAAAAAAGAAATTTGAAATCTTTTTACTTTTTATTTTTGTAATGCATGTTCAACACTATTGATAAATCATAGTACCTACAATGCGACATTGCTTGGTAATGTTACCTAGATGACATCTTCGTTAGTTCTTATTCTGTTAGTTGGGATAAAATCTAAAGTACTGAATCAATTTAGATAAAATTTTAATGAGACCATCTTGAAAGTAAACCCTGTTGAATGCAAAGAAAAGAATTTTTAAAATAGGTTCATAAACAACGAAGTTATCCGCGAACAAACAAAGTTTTTAAATAAGTACAAAAAAATATTACATAGGGATAACTTGTTACAATGAGGAATTTCCCATGAGATTTCGGTACCTACATATTAACCTTTTAATGACAAGTTTATTGTTTCTGCTAAGTTCTTCTGCTGATAATGTTCCGTATGAAAAAAAAAAAGAACTCTTTATTCTGGGGCATTTAAACCAGCTGAAATGATGTACATTTCAACCACGCGGCCAACTGCTCGGATAGGAAAGATCTTTTTCCAGGGGTTAGTAAAGATTTGTTAGAAACATAATCACGAAGGAAAAATTTGTTACACTAAAATTGTCCAAATTAGGCCCGACAGAATATGGCCGCTCCGACCGCATGTTGCCGTAGATAGCAAACGCTATAAAACAGTATCTACACTATTATTAAGGACTTTTGATACATCATTGGAAAGCTTTTGATTTGTTACATTTGTTAGGCTTTATGTCGGCACTGTTGCATTAATTAACAAAAAGTTATGGTATGTATGAAAACAATATACCTTGAATCATAGTCACCGTACTTGAGACAATATCCATAGTAAAAGGTTATTGTTATTTTTTCCTAAATTGTGTAAGTTTGAGTTTTGATTCCTTAATAAGTCGATAATGAAGAATATATTGCATAGTTTTGCATTGACAATTGTTAAAAATACGAATCCCGTAACTAATTAGACGTCACAATATTTTCGGCATATATGGCCTACGGAGCGGCCAACTTAAATTCGCTCTAACAAAAAAACCTATTAATTTATTAGTTGGATTACGCTTTCATTGATTGTAACAAATCTTTTACTAACGACTGATAATAAAATACTTAAAAAAACTAACTTATTGCGTAGTTGTAAGCATCGATATTATTGTAATCTAATTATGTTCATAACTTTTTGTTAATTAATGCAACAGTGCCGACATATAGCCTAACAAATGTAACAAATCAAAAGCTTTCCAATGATGTATCAAAAGTCCTTAATAATAGTGTAGATACTGTTTTATAGCGTTTGCTATCTACGGAAACATGCGGTCGGAGCGGCCATATTCTGTCGGGACTCGGGCCTAATTTGGACAATTTTAGTGTAACAAATTTTTCCTTCGAAATTATGTTTCCAACAAATCTTTACTAACCCCTGGAAAAAGATCTTTCCTATCCGAGCAGTTGGCCGCGTGGTTGAAATGTACATCTGAAATGGACTCTTACCGCCGTATTCATAAAAAGTTAAAACACTGACTAACTAGTATGTATATCAACATAGACTGGTTTGCTTGTATTAAGTGTATGTTTGACCAGTTTTTGAGACCTTCACTAGCAGTGAACTAGCGCTTTTCTAACTTTATTAATACCATAGTTATAGTTTACATTGCAATTTCAACATAAAATGTACGATAAAGCATTTGGGGCATTTTATGCAAAATAGGACGCGGCTGATGATGATGATGAAGAACATTTTAAAATTAAAAAAAGGAACATGGTGGGGACAAATACATATTTACATTAATAAGTCATACTTTTTTTAATACTTGTTCAATGCCTACTTGTATTAACTATGGGACCAGTATATAGTTGGTAGGTAGGTATTACTAGTCTAATTTAAACCAATTGTCTTCCAACAAGAATACTTATTTGTTCCACATTATTCTGTTTCCTACAGGGTGTATTGTGGTATGCAGTTGCATGCACAACATATAGGCAAAAAGACACAGCCTACCTTAGTATTTTGGTTACCCAACCTAGTAATAGAGTTATTGACATCTACAACTACCTACCTTGTCGTAAAAACCAGTGCATGTAACTGATGGTATGTTTTCACTAAGACAGAACAATATGTATAATAAAACAAACCATTTTTTTTATAGTTGAGGCAAAATTTGTGGAATGATTATAGGCTTACTTTAAATTATTTTTATACTGCCATTTCCATTTCAATTTTTGGATATGGACTATATCCTTTGATTATAAAGTCTTCAAATTTAAAATCATTTATGTTCTCAATTTTCCTTGCAAATTCTAGTGTTGGGAACGGTTTTGGTGCTCTTTCAAGTTGTATCTTCAATGGTTCTATATGGTTTAAATAAACATGAGTGTCGCCAGTTGTGTGCACAAATTCTGATGCCTGTAAAAACAAATTTACTTGTTAAGAATGACCAAATCCAATATTTTTTTGCAAATACACTAAATTCACTGTTTTATTAATTGACATCTATTTTTGAAAGAAGTGTAATGTGTGGAAATTAACTGCCAAGATTCCTTTACAATACAAGTGAAGCAAATATAAAACTTTATAATAAAAATGTTTGTTACCTCTAATCCTGTCACATGTGCAATCATATGTGTCAAAAAGGCATAACTTGCAATGTTGAATGGCACACCCAGACCCATATCGGCACTTCTTTGGTACAGTAAACATGATAGCTTTCCACTAGCCACATGAAATTGTGCAAGACAGTGACAAGGTGGTAGTGCCATCTTACTTAAATCAGATGGATTCCATGCACACATAAGCATCCTTCGATCAGCTGGGTTCTTTCTGAAACATGGATATGACATACCTTGAAAGTGTTTACCCAGTAACTATATGAACATTGAATTTCAAATAAGTGTAATATTCTGTGTAATTTCCATAATGTTTTTACTAAGAATCTCTCCTGACAATAACACAAAAAAATTAAAATTAAGTAAATTTGGACTAGTTCTTCACACATGATGGGAAATAGGGATAGATTTTATAGATGGACCAATGCTGGGTATATTGTAAGTATTATTAACATTTTATTGGAAACAGGGAAATATTTGCATGACAAACCAGCACTTGGAATCAGTTAAAGTTATTAACAGTTTTAGTAACCATGCCAGTAATATGTTACTCCCAGGATTACATAATATTTACATTAAACAGGACGGTAATGTTACTTACTTTATAGTGTCAATTATATTCTGCAGTTGGTCTATACCCTGACCACTGTAATCTGTTTTACAATCTTTATAATCAGCTCCACTGTGCCTCCATTGGAAACCGTAAACAGGGCCCAAGTCTCCTGAATAACAAGACAATACATTATTTATTTAGAGAAGATAATAAGGAGGAAATAGAAAAATCTTGTACAATAAAGAAATACAAAGAGATTGTTTGATGTATGTGTAAAATTTAACAGTCCAATACCTTCTTCTCGGTCAGTGAAACCTAAATTATCAAGAAACGATCTGGAACCATTGGCATCCCATATATGAACTCCCTTAGCAGCAAGAACTTTAGAATCGGTTGAGCCGGAAATCATCCACAGCAATTCTTCTAGAACACCCCTTGTGAAAACTCGTTTTGTTGTTAGTAATGGAAGAGTATTGTTTTTCAACGAGTATCTTTGCATAGCACCGAAGATAGACAGAGTGCCAACGCCTGTCCTGTCTACTCTCTTGTCTCCTAGAATATATAAACAAGAACATCATGTTTTAATGTGATAACACACTGGTAGAAAGGCGGATGGACACATGAACTGCAGCCGGTCATGCTTACCAGATTCAATTATCCGCTTGACTATATCTAGGTACTGATATTCATCATGGGATGAAGGAGTAGAATGACCGTTTTTGCCATTTATTTCCATCTTTCTGGTTAAATTTATGTTTTTATACCGAAAGCCACTGAATCTTTTGCCGCCAAAACTAAATGTCAAATGAAATGACAGATGTCAACATCTATCTGGCCATTTGCTGTCACTTCTTTCTTTTTTCTGTATCTTCTCGTTTAAAAGGCAAAGCCGCCCAAGCCTTGCAGCCTCAGATCTGGTCTTGCAGCCAAGTCTGATGTGTGTGTTACTTATCAAGTCATGGTTTTGATATTATAGGTAAGTATGAGCTAATATGTATTGAAAAATAATTTTACATAGTTCTACGGATTTGCGACTTAGGTTGATCGTTTTCAATAAACTTCGAAATATTGATTATCTTAGATTTTTATGTGTTACCAGAATCCTTGGCCAACCTATCTACTACAGGCACATCGTGGCAGAACTGTGGAAACCATAGAAATAGAATGCACATAATATTATGTAGAATGCGGCGGGATCATTGGGTGAAACTGACACAGGGCAGTTAAGATTCGCCATGCGTTCGCCTCTGGAAACCATAGCAACGATGTAACATTTTGATGTTGATATGACGGAAAATAATTTGTTTACAAATATATTTACAAAATAAGATAGGTATAATTATTACCTATCAAGGACGTTATCACTAATATTTATTATTAATTACAGAGGTAAGGTTACGTCTATCGAAATAATAATTAAGCAGTTGCCTAAACTAACTAACTATTAATATGTTATTACGTGCTGTCCTTAGCAGTAAATAAATGCTCTTTCTTTCTTTCTTCTATTTCTCCAATAAACAGACCTACCTATCTACCTACCACTATTTAATTAACGAGTAGGTAGGTACTATATCTGCCTAATCCTATTTCGTCTAAGAAGGTTACTTCCTTATTCTTATTTCTTAATTTGTATAAAATCTAAAGGTATGTAGGTATCACCTACTTCACTTTCCGTAGACATGTAGTTACGAAATAAAATGTCTCTTCATCGTCGACGTTAGGTATTTCGAAAGTGTTTCAGTTGCTCGAACTATGTAGCTACTCCGTACATTCGATTTGATCTAGCCACTGATCTATATAAACCCTAAAAAGTTAATATATTAGAGGTCATTATTTCATGTTCGGGTTACCGTTGACCCTAGATGCCATTACAAGAGGCTCCCTCTATAGAGCTGGGTAGCGCTCCGGAGAACGCCAGTATCGGACCGTCGCCGTCACCCTCCGAGATATCTACCACCAGTTCGCCTGAGCCGCAACATGTTCGACCACCTCCTATGTTCAGGTAACGAAGAAACTTTGTATTACGATGAGGCTTGATCCAACGGAGCTATAATTTATACTTACTTATTATCTGTTCAGCACTTATAAAAGAAAGAGCGTTCTATTAAGTATACAGAGTGTAAAAGGACCCCGAGCAATGGTCTTAGAAACGTTGTTGGGCTCGTCAATATGAACAACTTTTACTATGGCGACAATGCGGGGAAATAAACAAAAAAGTTGAATACCCATACTACATTGCTCGGGGTTCTTTTACTCGCAGTATAGCCATATTTAGTAGGTAGATAGGTAAGTTAGGCACTCACTCTTGAGGTTGTGAGTTGAAGACCCAGCCTATGCTACGCAACGCTGATATGGTGAAGGAAAACATCGTGGTGAAATCCGCACAACACAAGGTATGTGAACCCTATAGCGGCGATAGGCTTACCCCCGCCCCTGTCTCCTATCACGTTGGGTTAAATAAGCTTGCACCGTGGGCTTTTGCTTAGCAAGTGCCTTTGCCTATCCCGCTTTGGGATTAAAATGCATGAGAAATATGTTTTTGTTCCTATTCAGGAAGTTTTGATCACCAGACACATTGATATGCCTCTCGCGCACATTGCTGCTGGCTTCTCTCTGCTGATTTTGGCAAAAATGATTAATAATCATTGCTTCATTTCGAAGGATACTAGCGATGCCACCGCCAGACCCGGAACAGCCGCCTGGTCAAGAAGAGCTGGAGCGACGTTTGCCCGGGTATCGCAGGATTGTTATACCTCGGGAATTAACTTTAATAGAACTCTTGGTAAGAATAACGCCTAGATATCCAAATAAGATTCAAGCTATATTTTTGGCACAAAAGTTATGTTTTTTAGTTACTTATCTACACTTTATTTTATTTCGAATGGCAAATCCTTAATAGAAACCTTGCTAGGTTTCTGCAAGGTCTTGCTAGCAGTCCAGAGGGTGACTGGGATACGTTGCATTCAAATCTCTCCGGCGGTCAGTTCGGTCTTTAGTTGTCTCTTACGGCACCGTAGCAGGAGGAGCCCAAATGCATATCGACCGGTTCCGCACCTCTGATGCGCCTGAGTAAAACAAGTCTCGATCATAAGGTTTAAGCCGCTAAGATCTGGATACGACCTCGCCGTTATCCACGTTGCCATGAGGATTTCCCCATAAAAATATGTATTCCTATTTCTCAATCTATTTTCGGCTTCAGTTTCGATTAGGTTCAACGTCCTATTTGTGCTTTGCGTTTTTTTTTTAGAAACAGTGCAGCGGTGCCCAAACAGACGATGACGTGCTCCGCCTTCGTGAGGCCAAGCTGAAGGTCATTGCCGAGAGGGTTGGGCTTCGGAGACTACACATATTGGTGCCGAGACTCCGCTCCCTCACCTTGGATGGAAGCGCCATCTCCTCGTTAAGGGATCTTGGCATTGGACTAGTTAAACTAAAGGTGCATACATAAGAGTCGAATTTCAAAACCATTGTAATGGTCTGGTCGAGTCTGTAAGGTTCAATTCCGTTACTTATGGTGGCAGTGTATGGTATAATAATTATTCTATCCTATGTACCTAATCCTTTTCCGTGGGAATGAAGAATTATATGGCTTACCTATATCCTAATCTATGTGCTTACCTATTTCTCCATGAAGTTTCGTCAATACCCGTTCATTCGTACAAATCTATGTACGACTTAAATCACTCATTCTTTAGATACTTTTTGTTTGCATTGTTATAAGCATAGAAATATAATGTAGGTGCGTACCTATATGCGTATAGCAGCGGGATTCTAAGACTATGGTTATGCACCTAGTGTAAAAGTGCTTTTTATTTGCATTGTCGGTATTTTCAGGTGCTAAGCATAAACCGATGCGGTTTAACAAGCTTGGATGGCATATTCGGCCTGAGTGCTCTGCGAGAGCTTCACGCTGGTGGAAACAAGATTCGAGACCTTCAGCCGTTAGCTGCTCTTCAGAAACTGCACACTTTGGATCTTTCAAAGTAAACAATGTTTTGCTAAAATCAATACTGCCAAAGCGCTACTTCCGTAATTTTTTAAAAGTTTGGACACCTGGAATAATATACCTAGCCGTATTTTCAGTTCTTTTTCCATAGAAAATTTAAACCCATATTTTGCATTCTTTGTTGGTGAATTTCAATAAACCATGAAACGTATTCAGCTAATGGATTTTAAGAGTAGAAATCTCAAATATTATGGGGACTTGCAACCTCTGTTTTATGTCTTAGGGCCTAGGGTAATAAGAGACACACACCTTGCGCATAGACTCAACACGAATAAGTGCAATAAAGTTATTGAGTACTTATTTAATTATTTTTATAAACAATGAATGAGGCTGTCAAGGTCTAATGCTCATGAACTCTAGAGTATTACTGACGCTATAGAATGCAACAATGAACGTAACAGTTACTTGAAATGACAAAGTGTATAAAACGCTAATAAATCATCTTACCGTCACCTAGAAATCCAATAACGGAGACCAGCAGGCTCTGGACCCTCGGCATCTGCAGTTCCCTGCGAAAGCTCTGCCTGATGAACACTCCGCTCTACGACTTGGAGAACTACCGGAGCCACGTGGCCTCGGCCCTGCCCCTGTTGATGTATTTGGACGATAGGCCACTACATTTGGATACACAGTGTACGTAACATCCCAGATTTATGTAAAATACTAGCTGATCCGGCAAATATTGTTTTGTCAATATACTTACATTATTCACAGTGTTTCTCTGCTGATATGTATCATAGATACATGCACATACATATTAGCATGATGAAGGTGACTCATGAACGTGAATCTTGACTTGCTGAGAATCAGAATATAGGTAGTAGTGCTAAATATTGTACCTGCATCGCGTCTGTTCGGACGTTACGACGATTTCCGCGAATGTCTCCAGGTTTTGGAAATCATCTTACCGATTTTATGAGAGATATAATGTAGCCCTTCTATGGGTAGACTGATTACCTAGGTTAAAAAATGGCGATAAGAATCGGAAGAATTTTCACACGTTTTTTCATCTTCAAAGGTTAAGGTTCTGTTCAATGTTTTTACTGAAAGACCACGTTGAAGAGCGTTGTACAAACTACTGAAGATGAATTCCATTGGCATCGGCACTTGGTCCTTTAATGAAACCTAGATTACTAGTCATAGTCATAAATAAGGTGTTACTTTATGAGTTGCGAATATACTTATTAAGGGATGCACTTATTCGTTACAAAAATGATTTGCACTATTGGAAAATTCCTTATGAGTAGGGTACACTATTGCTACTTTAACATAAAACATACTGTATCATTTTGTTATGTTATATCTCAAGAGGTTTTGAACTATTTTACAAGGCTAATATAATCATTATATTGTTACGTACGTAGGGGGTGTGGGTACCGATAGAAAAATGACACTGTTACGAAAATCAAGAATTACACTTTATTCCGGCACTGTAATAACACAAACTAATTACAATCGTTAAACTAAAATCGCTAATAAACACTTTTACAATCACACAATCACTTGTTAACTCTCTTTAATTTTCTCTCTTGAAGTTCACTGTATCGCTGTTTAGTTGAAACTGTCCCGCCGACTCGATCGTCGCTCTTTATATACCAACGGTACACAATCCAGAACATTCGAGTAGGTTCAGGTACATTCTCGAGTCTACGGCATTCTAGCCGTTGTTTCTCGACCCCGGGGCGTAACAATATCTATAACAGTCACCCTCGTGTCATCACCAAAGTGTCATATAAAAACAAAGTTATTTGCGTTGTGAAACATACATTTAAATAATGCTCTACAAATACCTCAATAGAGACATTATTTTATTATTCAAACATGGTGCTGTGTTACCATGACGTTAATTACAACTTATCAGCTGCAATAAGGTTTTACGTGGAAATGTTGGCACAAGCGTCAACCCACGCACTATCCTTGGAGCAGAACAGCGCTTCTGCTTCTAGGGCATATTTATGCCTCGGCGAGATGCGGGAAGACCTCTCTTAGGTAGGTGTTGTATTAGATTTTTTTGATCGCCATCCTATAGCTACTAGAGCTAGGGGTGCAGCTGCAGTGTCTAGTGTTAATGATAAACACGTGTAGAAAATCTTGGTTAGAGAAGGTAAACATGCATTTCATTTTACACGTATACAGGAGCTTTACTTTTATTTATGAGGTCCTCTAGGTATGATAACAACACTGACAGATACATATGCATGTACGTACTAACAATTACAATACAATTCATCATCAGCCACATCACATGACGTCCACTGCTGGAAGAGAACCTCCCCCAAAGATTTCCATTATAATTTGGGAGGATATGGCGATAATCGCCACGCTTAGCAGGCGGGTTGGCGATCGCAGTGGTGTTGTAGTTTGCCTCACAGAGGGCGCTGCTGCCCGCCCTCTGGAGAGTTCCCTCGGTCGCCTCTTACGACTTCCAAGACGAGAAATGTTGGACTGGGGTACACAATACACATGTATTCTAATTGCTATCACCACACAGCTTTACACAATTAAAATTTATTAAAATTAGTCACTGTATTTTTTTTCATGCTTCAGCGAAATAAATTTGTGACCTGGATCAGTCCTTGAAATATTCGCATCTAATAAAGTATCGCCTTCCTTATATATTTATTATAGTAGCTCTTTTAAAGAGTCATTCACTTACACAATTAGGTACCTAATTAACTATTATTTTCGTATTTAGACGATGACCTGGATACAGACGTAAACGCAGCTTCGTCAAGTTCGGACTCTGAAGAGGAGGAGCTGACATCACCACGAGAATCCTTACTTCTAGAAGAACCAGATGTCCAACCCTCCACTTCAAAAGAATGTGTGCAGGTACGGACTGTCCGGCGTGTTTAACTCTATCTGAAAGGGCATACAATTTTTTTTGACGTTGACCTTTTAACCGCCATTGTCTTGTATATCAGAAACAACAGTAATTTACAGACCCTTGCACTCTGCAGGTTTGCTCGTAATTTTTCTTTAGGGTAAGTGTGTGTTTTATGTTCTATTTAGGTATAAGTGAATGTCAAAGGACCCCGAGCAATAGTTTTAGAAATGTTGTAGGGCTCGTCAGTATGAACAACTTTCCCAGCATTTCCGCCAGTAAAAGTTGTTATATTATTATTCGTCTACACTAAAATGTTCATATTCTCCCAGGATCTTCACTATTTACAAATCTTTCTAGGCTCTTCGAAGTGGGACACAAAAGGAGGAATGGACAAAAGACAAAGCAGTCGAAAAGTTGGAACGTCGGCGTCCCGCGACCACGGAGGGTATAGGTTCGAGGCCCGAGCGCCCCGCCCTGCCGCCGCGGCCGCACACTGCTCAGGAGAGACAGAACAAACTACCGCAAACTGTCACGAGGCTCGAGTTTATGAACACACTGCTGGGTGAGGGATATTTTAATGCAATTTGGACGTCACACTTTGACACGCGACGACGCTGAATGCAGATGACGCTGCGTGCATTTGAATCTAGAGATTCTTAGTAAACCAATGAAAGTGAGACAATCTATCAAAAATGTGTGAACAATTGTAGTGCTTTGCGTGCTTTTTAGCGACAAGCGATACTAGTTTATGAGTTTTCTTCCCTGTGTAATTTTGGTTCCTGGTCCAAAATTAACGCCAAATTAAAGGATCATTTAGACGATTCCATTTTCTTGTACGTGTATATAGAAGAGCAATGATTGCAATCACTTAACTATCCGCCGTAAAATTGCATAATATGATTTTAATGTAAGTAGTTTACACCATTCAAGATATTTCCAGATTCAACATTATGTTATTTAGGTAGATGATTTTTTTATCATTTTCATCCGCCCGGTTAAGTATCGATTCACCTTACATGCAAGCCAATCATAAGCCTTTAATCACGTGTGCAGAAGATGAGTGGCGGTGCAGCGGTAGCGCGCTGACGTCCCGCGCCGCCGTCTGCGGGAACCTGGCGCTCGCGCTGCGCGGGGGCCACGCCGCCGCCGCCGCCGCCGCACGTCACAGGGCACACTTTGGTGAGACCTCAGTCAGACTAAACACAGCTGGACTTGCGAGCCGTGTACGGTACCACCTTCAGTCTGTCTCTTTTCCACCAAAAATGTATGGAAAATGATGTACTTCTGGCAAACTGTCACTTCTACTATTAATTTGACAGTTTGGATCCAGATATATTCTGATACGCAGTAATGGTGGGCATACATGATCCTTCCTATCGTCCAATCGGCATGATGCTACGGATTGGATCAGTTAGAATTGACCGTGTGTGCGAGTGGATTGGCATGACAGTTAGAAAGCCACTCGCACACACGGCCAATTCTAACTGATACAATCGGTAGCGTCATGCCGATTGGACGATAGGAAGGATCATGTATGCCCACCATAAGGGTGCGTTTATAAAGAAACAGTTAAACAGAAATCATATAAATTCACTATAAACCGGAGCAGATCGGTACCGACAAGTATCAGCCTGCACCGGCCCATAGTGAATGTATGTGATTTCGGTTTCTCGGTACCGGACACCTGTTTCTATATAAACGCACCCTTAGACACAAGATATTGCCTCTTACTCTTTCGCTCTTGCATGTTTTTAATATCGCTGCCTCGTTTTATTCTAAACGTCAGTTTAGGACTGCAAGTCTAGTTGTTTAATGCGGACAATGTGCCACACATTGACAGTGTTGTCTCCAAGTTCTACTCTTGGGCCTAATACACCAATTTGTAGATAGGTCTTGGTCCATGTTGTCCAAGACTCTTTGACAACATTCAAAATAAAATGAACATTGGAACCAAGCTTTTTTGGCATCGGCGGCGCTTACGTACATAGATACGGCTACCTTACATACGGCTTAGCAGCAGCTAAGGACAGCCGAGCCAGAGCGCAACCACTTCCGGTTTTGAACCTTTATGATAATTCTTAAAGCATCAATTTGAAAGAAAAACCGAAGATCTGTTTGGATTATGGTTTATTGTACCTACTTAGGATTCACTTACTCTATTTGAATATCCTTATATTAGTTACATAACGGAGACTTCTTGGTCACTAACTATAGTTATTAGTCCGACATTTTTATCCTTGGATCATGGCAGCTCTTGTATTTAATTTTTTGAACGGTTAGTTTCCAAAATCAATTAAATAACTTGTAACGAACTAGGCCTTGTGATGTGCGTAATTTGTACAGTCGAGTGCGATAATTCCGGGTCTTGATTAAAACCAATATTTGAAATGTAATACTACTATTTTTATAAATGTAAATATCATGTTTGTTTGTTACGATTTCACGGGAATACCGGTGGGGGACAGACAGACTTTGACGAGAAAAAAAGCGATTTTGACGAAAGTTGGTGGGGAGATAGTTATGATTTTGGTTTAGGACAGGCAATGTTTTTCCCGAAGTTCTCACGAGAACGGTATAAACTGCGGCTTAATTCAACAATTTAACGATAAGCATTGCTCGTACGTTTAGTTTATTATAATTTCAATTTGTTTTTGTACTCTAACCGTCCGTCCGTTTCCACCGGCGAACCTTTTTGACATAGGGTTCCTTGGGTTATTTGGTATCATGAGTCAAGTGTCAAATTCAAATTATTTATTTGCATTCCACAATGTTAGGTTCTTAAGATAAAGCATGTATGAGATATCATAGGTACGTGACAACATTGCGGAACCTGGTGGGCACTGCAAATTACTACTTATAGTAAGGGAGAGGAAGGCGCTTTAGATTATTATGATATATATACATGTGTGTTCTTTTATACCCACATAGGTTTATTATATACGTATATATGAACTTAAATACTCACTCACACTGTCTACTTATCGATTATATCTATTTATTTATTTGTTTGTCTTTCTCAAGTTACGCTAAAGTTGTATACTTAACTCTACCTTATTGGTGTTTCAGTGGCACACGAAGTTCACTTTCTTGCCCGACCGTAGCCACATGTGACATAAAAGTGTGTAGGTACATTATGTGTGTTACCCATAATCTGTGCTCTCAAGTGTACATAGACTGATCAGGATGTAATGCTTGGCTACCCCTTAGTTTCTCTGCACACTCTACACCGGCGGCGGGCGTCCCGTCAAGCCAACAGTATACAATAATGCTTACGTCATACCTTAGTACTTGCGATTGAATGTAAGTGCAACGTGTGTTTATATCAAACTAAATGCATAATGTGGGAACATTTGTTATGTATTCAGCTCCGCGGAGGGCATTTGTTTCAAGGTTTGTATGATTACAATGTAGGTTTTTTTTTAAATGTGTATCGCCTAATTCTAAGCGGATAGTCCACCATTTATAAATCGTGCCAGTTTCGCCTTCTGCTAGCATCGTCATCGTCAGCCACGACGTCCACTGCTGGACGAGGGCCTCCCCTAATGATTTATGTGATAATTAGAGGGGAAATACCAATAATCGCCACGCTCGGCAGGAGGGTTGGCGATCGCAGTGGTGTTGTGGTTTAACTCACAGAGAGCGTTGCTGCCTGTCCTCCGGAAGGTTCCCTCGGTCGCCCCTTACGGCGGGAAAAACAAAATTCTTATGTGCAATATTTTTTTTAATAATAATTAATAACAAAAGGCACTTTTTCTGAAAAAAAAATAACACATGTTTGGTCTAAACTTTTCTTTGAACTATTCAGAGAGTTAATAAGCACCATTTAATGGTTTTTATTAAAAATGTGCCAAAGTAACAATGCTAAGTCTCATTATGATACACGAAAATTTTTTAGTTTTTCAGATCTCGAATATGTGCTCTTGAATAGTCACCTATAAATTAGTAGATATTGATCATACTAAAAGAAAAAATAGTGATCGAGTTTGTATAGGGAGATCGAATTGTTTTTTTCTTTGTAGGGCATTGACACCTGCTGAAATGGACTCATTAGCTTCAACAGACACAGTAGACTTTCGACTAAAAGGTCATTTCAGACTCACCCTGCTGTACTATTTCCTGCAGGAATAGTAGGTATGATAGTTATACTTGGACCTATTTCAATTTGAACATTTTGTGTAATGACATAGGTAGTGTGGCTGTTCAACAATACACCGAACGATTTGACACTACGTGTGACGTACGGAAAATTACTTTACCTAGGTAGGCGATTATACATACATTCGATAGTTTTAATTTGGCCTATTCGAATGATTATTAAGTTACATCTCTATGGTTGAAAATCCGGCAGCATTATTTCGCAAATGACATATTGATCTGTCAAATTGTTTCTTCGAATTAATAATCAGACTATACCTACTCGTACGTAGTACAAAGTTTCAATAGGTACAATCTCCATGCGCGTTTCTTTAAACATTTATTTATCACTGCACTTTATCTCAATATTTACTTAATTACATTATCGTTGTTTCTTCAAAGAAAAGGTATCAAACACAGTATAATATTTAAACACCAATGACATTAAATAGCATGTTGAATGGTATTAACTACTCTGCCAAAAAAGTGGTCTATAATTTTTATGGCCTTTTCCTGTGCGTGAGTGACTTAATTAGTATTATAAATATGGTGGGTAACACTTTCATAATAAATAGGTTGTGTTGGATATATATAAATAAATAACCTTAATAACCATAAAAAAACCTTCACGCCTTTTGATACCAAACCGGGATAGGCAGAGGCACTTGCTAATCTAATAATACTGCAAGAAAATGTTGGGTTAAATATACATGGTGAACCGTGGGCATTTACTTAGCAAGTGCCTCTACCTCGGTTTAGGAATCAATGGCATGAAGTGTATTCATTATTTTATTTTTACAACCCTACATTTACACTCCCACGGGCAAATCCACCGATCTCTTGAGGCCTATGTTTGATTTATTTACAAGATCAAAAGATGTTTTCCCACCGCCAAGTTCGCTGAACTGTAGGTATCTACCACACCTAGGTACTAACAACATTTATCCGGTTTTCTTGACTTCTAAACATTAATTACGTCCTTCCTACCGGTACCGAGTACCCGAGTACCGAGTTCTTAGTTTTATTTTAACTATACTTTCTGTGAATATCTCACTAAGATCTTTTGATATAATTATCTTTTGAGTATTATGTCCATAAATATGTGAAATGCTACGCGTTTCCGATACTCTTTCGGAAATAGTCGTAAAGATGGTTATAAGATGCTACGGTAGCTTGCAGCATATTCAGTTGATCACTTTTTTACAATCTGCAATCAGCTTTCCGCGAGGGTTTGTCGTAGAGGTTTAGGGTCGGAAGACAGTTATCCCGGTACACATAAAACACTCCACAGGGACGAACCTTAGGATAATAAGGACTTAAGAATGACAATACGGGCTTTCAGTTACAAGTTGCTCAGCCTGAATAAATCTAAATCTTTAGCTCCCACTCGTCGGTCGGCTCCTGCAACAAGCCAGGAATAAAGGCAGCTCTTGCATTTTCTTTACGTCCCAGATCAGCGTAGTATGTAAATAGAATTGTATTATCCCGGTAATAGCTACAAAAATGACTCCATACCAGCAGGCCTAGCAAAGCGCTCCAAGAAAGACATAACAAGACATACCAGGTACTGCGATTGGTTGAAACAAGCTTAGTTGCACAATGTGTGACATAGCAGCCAATCACAGCGCGCATATGTTCTATGTCTTGTCTTTCTTGACGCGCCTTGCTAGGTCTGCTGGCTTCTTCTCAACGGGACTTGAATTAACCCTAGAAGAAGGACAGAACTAATAGAGTACTTACATTCATTTTTTCCGTATGCTGTATTGCGGCTGGTAAAACCTATTAGGTTAACAAATCTGAGCCAATACCTACCTAAAGGCCTTGAATGTCTATTTCATATAAGAATATTTTACTCTGAAAATTGGTAAGTTACCTGTAGGGGACAGGTGATCGTTACACATTTTTAAAGGTTTTGGTTGCGGAGGTATTTTGCTGTCAATTTGGTGAAATCACCTGACTTTGCAGTGTACAATAAGATCCGAAATGTTATTGATAACATAGGCTATGAACGCCACACAATAAGGAAATCGTCGTGATAAAATTCGCACACTAGTACCTATCTTATTTGCTTAATGATTTTCTCTGTGTATTTTATTTTACAATCCTTCATCAATCTTTAATGCCTTGTAATTAAATATGTATATGAATGAGTCATTGAAAAGGAAAGGAATGAAAGTGAATGCTAGTAAGACCAAAGTAATGGTAGTCGAAAATAATGAAAGGACAGTTTGTGAGTGCATGATTGACGGTGAGAAAGTTGAACATGTGGATGAGTTTGTATATTTGGGATCTCTATTTACAAGTGATGGAAAGATTGACAAAGATATTGAAAGAAGAGTGGGTGCGGGTAATAAGGTTAACGGTGCCCTTCGCAGAGTTATGGAGAGCCAATTCATGTCGAAAAAGGCAAGATTGGCTGTCCATGACGCTGTACTGGCACCTACCTTAATGTACGGGAGTGGAAGTTGGGTATGGCAGAAGAAGCATAAAAGTAAAGTCAATGCCGTAGAAATGCGGTCATTGCGGAGCATGAAAGGTGTGACATTGAATGGCAGGATAAGGAATAGTGTGATAAGGGAAAGTTGCGGTTTGAAGGAAGACGTAGTGACCAAGATTGAAAAGGGCATGCTTCAGTGGTTTGGGCATATGGAGAGAATGGATGAAAGTCGATTGACGAAAGAGATTTTATATGGGTGATGTAATGGGCCGGGTGAGTAGAGGTCGCCCCAAAAGGACATATGTTGACCAGATTGGTGATGTCCTGGCCGAAGGTGGCGTGAAAAGTACTCGAAACCGGAGGTCATGTATGAAAAGATGTAATGAATGTAGATGAAGCGAAAGGGGTATGTCAGGACCGTGACAAATGGAGATCTGTAGTCTCTGCCTACCCCTCTGGGAGACAGGCGTGAAGTGTATGTATGTATGTATGTATGTAATTAAAGTCGTTGTGCCTCCATTCCATTCCAAGTTTCTCTCTCTGTGTTAAGTATCGTTAGGTTTAGCAATATCATCTTGGTTGTCTCGCAAATATTAACACAAGTGCCCACTACCATTAAGTAGGTCGCTGACCAGTACATTACTGTTCCTTTATTGACAATTCGAAAGTTTATTTGCATGTTATTGTTCAAAAGTTTACTTTACCAGGCGAGTTGCATAACACTTGGAAAACATTCGTTGTGTCCAGTTATTACTTCAGCTGAGAAATAAACAATGCATGTCTTCATAGTTACATAGTTGGAGGTATGTTTGGGTATTGTTACAATTTGGCTAGTGATTTCCTGTTATTTAGTTTTCATTAATTTATAGGTGTAACCGTACCTTGGCCGTACAATAGAAGTTTTATTGTTATCACGACGTCAGGCAGGATGTGTCCCCAAAATAGTTAAGGATGGTAACAATAAGAAAAAGGGCCGAGACATTAGGAAAAGTTTAACCACCACCCCTGATGTTAAGCAACGATGTGGTCTACAATGGAACACACTTGTCATTTAGGTACCTATTTATCTGGGACTTGAAGACCTGCTTCTAATACTTATAGGAATTTGACTACATCTTATTATTTAAGAAATCTTATTCACGTAGTAATTAAGAAGTACATATATTCAACTATTTTAGATAGAAAATGGAAAAGCAGTCACCGCCGTGGGTTAGCGGTAAATACCTACTTTGATTCGTTTTTATTTCAATGTTGAAGGAAGACATCATAGGGAGCAAAACTGCATAGCTATTATGTAAAGTTTTGTAGATCATGTAGCGATAGTTTCTATATGCTGTACGCATTTAGATTACAATGTCAGATATGCCTAACAGAACAGCGTGATGCGATCAGGTATTATGTTTATGTACTCATTTGATCACCAGATATAACCGAAGTGGAGAAGGAGATGGCAGAGCAGACTCTGGCCGACGCTGTTCGGGCTCTCGCAGACGAGATCCCACGGGCGCCTCGTCTTGAAGATTGGAATAAATTTAGGCAGGAAACTGGGTAAGTTACCTCTACGAAAATTATTAAATAGTTTATTTATTTTATTTTTTATTTAATGCTTTATTGCACTAAAATTGTACAAAGGCGAACTTAATGCTACAAAGCGTAAAGCGTGATAGTTAATCTGTTCTGGGGAACGTTAAAGTACTGATTAGCACGAATACGATTATTTATAGATGTTTTGTTTGAGTTAATGTTACGAAATACGAGCCTAAATATTCGGCTGAGCCCAATTTTTTACTTCAGTCAGAATTCGACAGTAAAACTATTAAAGTACCTATGTGTATATGTACGTATGTAGTTCAAATAAGTACTTTATCTGTTATTTCTATTTGTGCAGAATAAACATCGACATAGACTTCAATGCGCGACCGGTTGGGGCCGATCCAACCAAAGCCATTGAGCGTTTAGAAATGATTGAAAGGGAAACAAACGAGCGTCTAGAAGAGGAAAAAAAAGAGGAAGAACGCAAAAATACTAACTCTACAACGGCGCGCTATGATAGTATCTGCTTCGCTACATCCGCTGAAGACATACTCTCCTATGACTTTGATATGTGGACGAGGATCGAAGAAATGGCTCCAGCAACAGATGTTTCCGGCGATGTCGACATCTGTGACTCGAATGAATCACGTCCGCGACGAAACAGACATCGTCACAACAGTGCTGCTGAGAATTAAAATATGCATTGTCATGCGTGACCAAGGATATAGTACAAATTATATTTATTTTAGGCAGAGGGCACTGATTTGTGATTAAGTAGGTGAATATATACTATATAGTCATTTTGTTTGTTATCCTGACTAAAGACTTTATAAACGTTGGTACTGATCGACGACAATTTTAAATTTAGCTATTTTTCACGTGGTTATTCTTAAGTAGCAAATCTGTGTCTCCAGATATTGCATTTACATGCGCACGATGTATGCACTACTTTGAGTCTTCAAGATGACCTATTAGCACTCGGGCACGTATGTTGATGTCAATTGTAAATAAGTATTTTTAGATGTTCTTTTGATCTCAGGAAGTTCTTATCATGATCTCGAAATAAATGTATTCTGCATTATGAATTTTATTTTGCTTTGGGTTGTCTTATACATGGTCTGAAGAAAGCTTCGCTTTAACTAAAACTACTAAAACTCTAAAAAATTTAGGTTCTAGATATCTATGACTAGGTAGAGTTCTTTCTTATTTATCTTACGTAATTAACACTGATGGCGAACTTTGTTCATGTTTTTTTATTTTTGATAAGGTGATTAAGGTACCTACTAATTTATCTAATTTGAAAAATTGAAAACTCATTCTTGCACCACACTTATTTTGGTACAGGAGATATAAGGCCCATGTAGACGGCTCCATTTTACGGCAAGTACAGCGTTAATTTAAATCAATATGCTCTCGAATGTTTTTCTATGTAAAAGTGCATACCATTATTGTTTACGCGACGCACGAAACCAGCTTCAATTATATTGTATGCATTGCAAGTAATTCCTTCTTGCCACCCCTACATTTCTCTCTTCGTTTGTTTCAGGTGCTTTGTTTATTTATGTATGTATTATTACCTATCTATCATCAAAACAAGTGTCGGTTGCCTTAAATTGGGTGCCAAACTCTTTAGCCACGCGTCAAAAGATCCTTCGTAGCACTGTACTAATAAAATTAATCAAACATTGTTTTTTTTTAAATCTTTAATCATTGTTGAACTTTGGAACTAACCATATAGAGAATTCGATCCCACACCTACTTATTGAAAAAAATCGTACTCTTAGATCAAGTTCGAATAGGTACATAAATTACGTGAACATCACAAACGGGTTTCTTATCCAATACTTGCTCGCGTGTGTAACTGGCATAGGCTCCATACTACAAAGTCCCGGAAGATACATACGGAATTTTTGCGTTCAGTCGAACGACGACTGTACGGCCGGGCGGTCGTATCACACATATAAAAAAAATATTTTCCCGCGCGTTTTGTGACAATGAGCGCGTTAAATTTTGCGTTCCGTTTCATAGTAGCTAATATATTTACATTAGTAGCAGGGTTTTTAGGCTTTATTTTGTTCGCTTGGAACTATGTGAACCCATTCGCTAACCCGTGGCCTATAAAGCTGAGACTGGAGCCTCCGGCGAGCCTCACCGACCCCAAATATGGAGTGCACAAGTACATTAAAGTAAACGTAAGTACATTTATTTTTACATTTATTAAGTTATAAAAAACCTTTTTGTTTTTGTTTTAGTAATTACGTAGTAAGATAACATAGTGAATACATTTGTAAGTAGCTAATGTATGTTAGTACAAAAAAAAATGTACCTACTTCGGAAATTCCGCACAAAAAGTAAAAACTTAAAATTGCTAAGGTCACTGACATTCGTAGGACCTTGTAATAACTGCCTAACAATGAGAGATATCTTACAAACGGCATTTCCTAATTCAGGTATAACCGGTCGACACCGGGCTGAAGTAATAAATCTCCGTCAATATCATATTAATTTTCACCTACTATACTACTACTAACTAAGTTAAGAAAAAAATTGATTAAGGAGGTACCGGTCCGTCAAGAAAGTGGTTTCAGTTTTCATGACACTTCCTGTGTCACTGAAACATCAACAAGGTAGAGTTTTTGTATTGTGTTAGCAAAAAGTGAACCTTAATATTAAATGTCATTCATATGATTTTCAACCTTAGGATGGTAGAGAAGATTCTTAGGTGACTGTAGTTATCATACTGTTAAGACATTTGTAGCTGGTTTGTTCGGTACTTGCCCTTTTTCTGCTTTTGTCCACTAAGTGTGAACTCCATGTTACTTGTAGAGATTAGCCCTCTTTCGAAGGAAATCGTTAACATTTATTCGTACCTACTTGCCCCTCTTTTGGAAGTTGTCCCCTACCAACAAGTAGAAAGTCAACAGTAGGCACAGTAAAATCTAGACAGTCAACAGTAAGTTTTACCTTCTAGATTAACGGTAGTATTTTTGATCAACTATCTATGTCTCTATGGCCCGTATTCTGAAACAATAATCAGTACTCAAGTGTCGCTTGAGCACAGTTTGGTTTGTATTCGGAAAGATGAAACAATCCCTACTTAGATAAGTTTTGTGCTTTGACTGACTCTAATGGAAAGTGTGAAAAAGAGACAAAAGCACCTGAATCATTACTTGTATATATAGCTATTGATGTTTCTTTCGGAATATGGACCTATCTTCTGAGTCTTTTTTTATACAAACACGGTACATAGCGAAACAATGGTTTATTATTTGTCTACAGATTTTTGAGGAGAGTTTCAGGACATGAGTTTGTTAGTATTGAGATTATTAATAGTTCAATGATTAGTTACACACTTATGTAAAAATAAGAATTATACGGAATTATAAGGATTCCCCTTTGGTTCTTTTTTAATTATTAAGAACAAGCGTTTGACCACCATCCTTCCTGATGTTAAGTTGCGATGTAGTCTACGATGGAGCACACTTGTTCATTAGGTACCTATTCACCCGCGACTTGAAAACCTTCAGACTGTACGGCGCAGGAAACACAGACTCTGGCAAGTCATTCCACATCCTAGCGGTTCGCACTATGAAAGTAGACGCAAACCGTTTCCACATCCACATCCACTAGGCTCGCAACCTTGCGGCGATGCTCTAGGTATTGTAGCCGAGAAAAATACAGCCTGTCGTCATCTTTGAGTCTTGTAACACGCCTCTCTATTGCCTCCATAGAATCAAGCTGGTATTTTGCTTATTAAACTCACAAGTCTTGTACCGAGAAATAGGTCGCAGTCAGTTAAAAAGTAAGTATATCCCACCAAAAGGAATGTTACTCATTAGAGTAAGGTAAGCTATGTTTTCTCAAAACCTTAGAACTTATTCCCTCCAGAGTACATATATATATTGTTTTGTTTTTCCAATGGTTAGGTGATATTTCCTAGTAATTAATGTGTAGTGAAGTAGGTAGCAGAAAATGTCAGTAAGGATGATTAAACAGAATGTTCACTCGACAACGTGTTGAAACAAATATGTAACAACAGATTAATTATGTATGTCAGAGATCTCTTAGCAAGTAGAGGTCGATTGTGCCAGGGGAAGATCTCTACCTACCCTTCTGGGAGACAGGCTCGATGTTATGTATGTGCCTAACTTATACTTATTGTTAATTCTACATGACCTGTTACAAGCAAATACTGGCCAGTCTTAGTATTGTGATTTTCTCGTGTCATGTTCTCATAGTTGGCCAAGCATTGCATGAGTTACTTCGTAAGTGTGCAAAGTAAAACATTTTATACGATGACAAGATAAAAAACTAACCGTTTTGTCTTATTCGTATAATCTTTTTCTTCGACATCTACAACGCCACTGGTAGGCTCTTAACAATTAGTCTTTCTAAGAACAGTTTTTTATATTTTAGAACACAAAACTACATTACGTGGAGAGCGGAGACCAATCGAAGCCGCTCATGATATTCGTTCATGGATTCCCGGAATTCTGGTACTCCTGGCGGTATCAGATCGTCGAATATCAGAAGAGATATTGGTAAGATGCCTCTTAAAATTCAGCCTCAACTTATCATTAAGATATTATGCCGGAGGCGGGATTCGACTCCCACTGTCCTGGAAGCAAGAAAGAAACAGAAAAAACTTACAAGCTAGATGGATGGCTACCTACTACAAGTAATTTTTAAATTGTTTCTGTATGTGACGAGATAAAACATTTGCACAATTTTCACATTTAAAAAAAGTTTTCAACAGGAAAACATTTAGATCATACAGAAATATTACCTTACATTTCATTAGTTTATATTTTCTTTGGGAAATTTCTACATCTAATCTATCTTGTGCCTAATCTTGTCTCTTGCCAAGTAATGTGTATGCGGACAGATATCGTTAATAAAAACATTTAAGTCATTTTTAAAAAGTCATTAAATTAGATAGACAATCTATGTAGCAACGACGTCTATCTATGTAACGTCAGTTTTTTCGCCCGCCCGATTGTGCGTTGTTATCTGTCAATTGTCCCTGAATAAGTATACAGAGGCGTGAGTGAGCCGTGTGGTGATGGCGAATAGAATACATGTGTCACCTTTTCCCATCATGGGGGTCGGAAGAGGGAACTGTGAGTTAAACCAGAACATCACCGCGATCTCTAACCCGCCTGCCTGCTATACCTACTAAGGTACATAGGGAGATTTGACCCGCGTGCGCGAACGCGATGGTTTTCCATCGGGCCTTTGAGTCGTTCGGGTCGAGCAATGATTCGCTCGACCCAATTAGAGATCATGGAAGCGAGTTTATGTGTGTACGTTGAACGTAACAGACATGGCCCCTGTTTGCCAGTACCATGAACGCCGTAGTTGTGTAGATTTATTATTATGTTGATTCATTCAGAACAGCGAGACCACTGTTTACTACCTACAGCTACTGTAGTAGAGGTATAATTTTAGTGCGCAGTCATCGTGATGTAGCAATTCAGCCCTGCGTGTCATGCATGTTCAATACTATTTCCTCAGATAGGGTATATAATAGGTAAATACAACTATATAACAATGATCGACACTGAGCAAAAACATTATCTATGCAAGCACCTATGAAAAAAGAGCTTTGAATAACTTTTCAGTTAAGTTGTAGACATTTTTGTAATTTCTTATATTGCGTAGAAGTTGGGAAAACCTAGGTATTGGGGTTTACCCAACTTCCCAATGAGTTGGCACGAACCTACTAAAATTTTTGCCAACGTATATTATAAGTACTTTATAGTAGCACATAACATAGCTTATGTTCGCAATGCTTTTACGGGAACCTCAGAAAGATAAGGGTCTTTACTTTACATGGACCTATTATGTTGAAATGTGGGCTTCAGTAAGTTGTGTAAGGCATAAGTAACCTATGCTTACCCCGCTTTGCGGTAGCAAGGCTTAAGACTGTTAACCTTTTGACCTCTAATAAATGAATGTAGTTTTCATGTTATGAAATTCTTTTTGAATGTTGAATGACTGAATGTCTATAATAGACATAAAAATATCTTGATTGGAAGTGTCTGGAGAAAATCCTTCATTTCCCGTGGGAATTTCAGGATAAAATTATTCCCATTTAACGTGACCATTGATAATATTAATTTTCAAAATCAGATTCAGATACTATAACTACAACACAAAGTAACAAACGGGACTACTTGTACAATTGTGTTAGCATATAACTAGTGCGCGTACCGCGGTTTCATTCGCGTAGTTTCTATTTTACTTACATGATACTGAAACATTCTTTATAATAATATCTCGGCCTAATAAATATTTTAGAAATTACGTATATGAAAATGCCTAAATAATAAGTATTAGTGGAACCCTTGACACCTGTAGAAACCTACATCATTCCAAGACATAAATTTTAGCGGTTATGGTTGTGATTAATTTGATTTGATTTTATCAATCTGTAATTTGTAGTGTTTTTTCTATTATTCGTTACATACAAAGATATTTCTTTTTCTCTTTATAATATCAGCGTAATTAAATAGTCAGTTGGACAGCTATATTATAGTGATAACATAATTAATCATAATCATTATTTATCACTGATATTATGTAGGTACTTTACCTTTAAGAGACCTTGATATGAATATTGTCAATGACATGTGATCGTCATGACAACCATCAATAGTTATTTTATCTATTGTAGCTTCTACAAATGGGGAATTTTCTTTCTTTATTTAGTTAACTTTCCAAATTTTCCAAAGTTTGACAGTATTTATTTATTTATTTAAACACTTTAATGCACAAAAAAGTACACATGGCGGACTTAATGCTAAAGCATTTTCTACCAGTCAACCGCCAGTAATGGGAAAGACCGATGGATGTGCCAGGATACAAAAAAAAAAAACAAAAAGAAATTAAAACACGAGAATTCTTCGCCCGAAAATCGGTCAGAAAAACGTCAAAGAAAATTCCCCATTATATAGTAATGATTAGTTTAGCGTCTACTTAGATTTGTTAATAAAAGAAAAAAAAATATGTTGATACTGTGCATTTTTTCAAACATTTATATCCTATTATTATAATTCCTTCAAACATAAATTCCTAAACTAAAACCCGTATCAAAACTCGGTGTGTGGTTTTAAAGATCTGAGCATACACAGAGACAGGAAGCTGGAGGCGGCTTTGTTTTATACTACATACAGACATATGATGATTGATGATACGAAAGATTTCATAAATTTTTGTTACTTTTTCACGCAAAAACTGCTGAACGAATGTTGACGAAACTTGGTGGGGAGATAGATTATAACCTACATTTGGACATAGGCTGTATTTTATCCCCAAATTCCCACGGGATTAAGACAAATTGTGGGTAACACCGCGGAGTACGGTTAATATCATAAATGCGGAAGTGTGTATGGATGTTTGTTATCCTTACACGCAAAAACTACAAAACGAAATTTGAGAACTTCGTGGGGAGATAGATTATTACTTGATTAAGGTATAGCCTTTATTTTATCCCGAAATTTCCACGGGGTTGAGATAAACTGCGGGTAATAGTAACCCTCAGTTTGAAGATACATTCTTACAATAATATTTTGACCCATACCTCGATAGGTACGTGCACTATAGGTGCGAATACCTATACTACAAGTAGGTACTGTCGGCCAAGAAAGTGTTTTATCAGTTTTGTCGACACGTCATGTGCGTATCACTAAAACATCGATAAGCTTTAACTGTTCTTACATTGTAGAGAGAAATAAAGAAATAACCTTAACGTTTAATGAAACCGAAGAAATCATTGTCTTAACAATAAACACATCCAAATACCAGTAGCGTGCACTGGCTTTTACGACAAGGTAGGCAATCTTCAAGGATTGACACCTATGTATAGGTAACTTGTCTTTACGAAACATAAGTACTTACCTACCTATCTACTCACCCAAAAAACACAGAACGCTCGTTAGCCTATGTCGTAAGTGCAACGGAAAGGATCTAGCAATAACTATATTATTAGGTCGGGTTACCAAACTACTAAGGTAGGCAGTGTCTTTTTGCCTATATGGCGTGCACGCCACTGCCAAATACCATATACACCTCGCGCACACTCCACAAACGCACAATGTAATAAAATAAATTTTAATGCCTAATATTATCAACTGACTATCCCTTGTATATCTTCACCCTGCATTTTTTTTAATATCATGTTAAGTGACCAACTGTTACTGCGCTTTGAAACTTACTGTCAATGGAAAACCAAACCTGTCATTACATTGTCTTTGTCTTTATATTTTGCATACTGTATGTGTGTGAATTCGCAAAAGTTTATCTGCATAATAAATTTATTTATGATGACTTCGTTTCTTAGTATTGTTGCCGCCGAGCCCAACAATGACGTTTCTATGATCATTGCTCGGGTTCCATTTACACGCAGTATATTCATCTGAAGTCTAATCATCATCGGCCCATACTTGTCCATTGCTGGACATAGGCCTCTCCAATTGCACGCCACTGTGTGCATGCACGCACGCACGCACCTGTTTTCGGCTTCTCGCATCCAGCTTCTGCCAGTCATCTTGCGTATATCATCAGTCCACCTTGCCTGAGGGTGTTCTACACTCCGTTTGACGAGACGCGGTCTCCACTCGTGAACTCGTTTGCCCCAACGGTCATCGGTTCTACTCGAGATTGTGGGCCAGCCATGCCGTCAGAGTCCACTCGTCTCAGCTCCGTAGGTCATTACAAGTAGGACACATCTGAAACCTAAACCCCTAGTAAAGTGGGTATATATACAGGATATCTGCAAATAACTTTTTAAACCGAAGGCCGTACTGAGTGCATTTCAGCAGACACCGAAATTCCGACACCACAAATAATTGAGGCATTCAGCGCTAAAGTGGCCTAAGCCACAATTTTTAATATCCCGACCTAAGTACTTCGTAAATTTACTAAAAACATGTTAGAATATTACAAAAAATAAACATTTGGACACTAATAAGCTTCCATAAAATATCTACACGCATAATATGTGTAGATATAAACTCATTATTCTAAAAACTATATCTCCATACTGATTGGTCTATCTAGGATTAGGTCACTTTAGCGCTGACGGCCTCAATTTAGACTTGAGTAGATTATGTTTCTCTAGTAGGTACTAAATGGAAACCTAGAAAACTATACTTCCGAAGGTTTCCAACTCATTGTTTGTATTATAAAAATCTATCTCGTGCCAGGTGCGTAGCAGTGGACATGCGAGGGTATGGAGACTCGGAGAAACCTGATGGGGTGTCGTCGTACAAGATGGAACTTTTGGTAGACGACCTTAGAGATCTCATCAGGCAACTTGGTAAGTTTTAATTTTCAAATTGAGCTTTGAAGCAAAATAGCAAATTGCTTGTACAGCCTGATAAATAATAAACCTAGCAACGATGATAGAGCATGCTCAGAATCAAAAGTAGAGTCAATTTCAGGACAAATAAATTTTAATATCCATATACATCTCTTGTCACTACTTTCTTGTAGCGCTGCGCTAGGAGAGCTGGTCACAAAAATAAATAAGGGTCAATCCAGGTCCAATGTCTAATTGTCTACCTAGTTCAAACTTGAAAAATACCTGCCACATTAATTTTGTGATTAGCGAATATTTAATGTATACTACATTTCTAATTTGCCTATCTCTTCTTACCTAAACTTATAACCGGTATTTTTAAGCGTGTCAAGATGCCACAAAAATCTACACATAATTAAGAAGAAGCCTCATGATTATATTTCTTTTTTTTTGTACAATACCAAATAGGCTTAATGGCGTAGACCACTATAAGATTAGCTGTTACAGTAAGGGAATTACAAACAAGGGTAGCGCAACATAGCAAGCCAAAACTGGTCAATGGTATGTAGCACAAATAGCAGGTAATATGTATTTACCAACATAAGTAGGTATGTAATTTTTGGGCTCCCTACATGTGTGACGAGCCGTGTGCGCAATTTTATATCTGTCAGTTAAAAAAAACCACTTTCACTTAATGTAAGAGGCTTGAGAAATTGGAAGGCTCGTGCACGAAACGATCTTTAAAGTTTGGGTGTTATTTTTAAACTTCTTGTTGTAACCTAACTAGGTAGGTAAGTACTTTCAAGAGTGTATTTGTACGTCATACCTACCTACATGTTTTGGATTCCTATGTTTATTTCAATATTTTAACTCCTTTGGTAAAATCAACACGAAGCAATAAACGATACATACCTCGTAAGATGACCATTTTTAGAAAAGTAATTCATTAGATTGAGGTTCATTAAGTCTTATTGTTAAAGATTTTAACTACGGAAGAAGTGTGATCAGCAATGATACGCACATTACATATTTGCCATCTCTACCTCTACATTTTCCATTCTCTCATCTTTAAATACCTTACAGATCGGTAAAAAAGCTACAAACACCTTCCTACATCTAAAAACCATGTTAATCAGCGACCAGCCGACCTATTTTCAAAGAAAGTTAGTCGGAAACAGAATTGTTGTGAAATGCGTCGTCGTAGTGCGAACTTCTGCTGACATTGATTTTGAAAGTATTTTAGCAGACTCTTCTACGTAATAGGTGTATATTGATTCAATTCGTTTGTGTCTTCACATCTTCTTCTGACCTTCATCTGACATTGATTTTGAAAGTCTTTTCGCAGGCTCTTAAATGTAAAGTAAGTACTGGTTCAATGCGTTTATGCGTCTTTACATTGTCTTCGCCATGTCATGTTTATTGTCTGGATCGATACAGTTGAAATTATGTATTAACACAGCTGTTATAATATGATTCAATACAAATAATATTCATAGGAAAGGTAATGGTCCGAAATTACCTACTGGACCGATTTGAAAAATTCTTTTACCGTTGGGAAGCTATATCCGCTGATGATAATATATATATGGCTATAATACATAAGACAAAATAGGGTTCCTAACTGATGTGTGTAGTGTAGCCAAAAAGGTAAAAAAAAAATATATCCGCCGATGAACTTGAGCGGCTATTACTTTAAGTCCCTAAAAAAGAATGGAAAACACACGAAGTCGATAACATTGTTTTCAAAGATACGGTATATATTACCTATTTACCTATATACATTTGGCGATAAATAGAAATTCCATTTGAAAGTTTCTGCCTAGGTAATACACAAAAACAAGCCTCACAAAACAAGCAATACACTTTGCGAGCTCAGGATTCTACTTCGACAATCAGTTTTTTTGGTAGATACAAAAAGTATTTAATATTTAGACTAAAGATGATAGCTCATCTTCTCTTGCTTATCGTTTATCCCGGAGCTTAACTGATACTAATCTTTTCAAATATGTAATTGAGTGAGGCGTAACTCTTCGTGTATGAATGCGAACAGGTAAGCAATGTAAAAAGTTTTGTAATCAATATTATCAAAGCGGTCGGAGTCTAAACTTTTGTTTAATGACTACAGTCGAGGCAGGTAGTCAGCATCCACTGCTTATTGTTACGTTCAATATACTGAACCGCATAGTTATTAAACATCTGGAAGCGGTCACCCATCAATGATTATATCGGGCGCCGGCGCAGTGGGTTGCTTAACCTCGGATCCTACGCAGGAGGGCTGATCTTGTGAATAATAACTTATTGCAAACGTGTCAAGGTGCAAATTTCATTGACACATTTTTAATTGGCATCTTACGTCTCTATATGTTAAGAGAAAGCGACACAGGTCTTGAATGATATAACCAGAGCATACCACAATGTAACAGAACAGACTGGGTCGATCTCACAAGATCTAGGTAATAAAAGGATCTACATTATAATGTTTTTTTTATCACTACCAACAATCTTTTGTCCACCATCCAGCCTGATGTTGAGCAGCGATGTGGTCTACGATGGAGCACACTTGTTCATTAGGTACCTATTCACCCGCGAGCGCAAGGAATGCTATGAAATGTTTGGTTCGCGTAAATGGGATCGCATAATGTACAAAATAATAACAGACATGGTGAATACAGACGCGCATTTTTCTTCATTGCAGTACTTATAATTTCCTATACTTATACAACGTTAAATCAAAAACCTTAGCGAAATTCGAGAAAGTCACTCAGACAATTATATCAAACAACTTTCCCCAAGGAACCCTATATTAAAAAACACTGCATACAATAAAATTGAAGTTCAGTTTCAACCTAAGTTTTTGGTATACGGCATAATATAACATGCTCACTCACTTTCAATACATTACTAAAACCGGTAAACGCATTTCCCAGGATATTAATCTGACAACAATTTATCTTGGTGAACCGAAGCAAGTGCCTCAGTCTACCCCTCTTTGGGATTAAAGTGTATTTATTTTGTAACTTATCTTTCTTTGTTTATTTATAAAAAAATCAGGTCGCGAGAAAGCCATCCTGGTGTCCCACGACTGGGGCGGTCTGGTGACGTGCCATTTCCGTGACACGTATCCGGAAGCGCTGCTGGCGGTCGTGATGCTCGGCACCACCTCCAGGAAGGTGTGGAATGACCTGGTCTGGTCTAATTTCGAGCAGTTCCTCAAGTCTTGGTAAGTATTGTGCTGTTTTTATAGACTCAATGTGCATTGTGGTAGAAAGAGTGGAAGAGAACAAATTAGTACGGCGGGAAATCTCGAGAATATTTTTAATTCAAAATATTAGCGAAACTCTTCTTCACTTCAAAAAATTAGGGGGTGTCACTCAGCTCATCATACCAAACATATATTTATTTATGTTCGTACAGTCAGTAGGTACTCAAGTGTACTTTGAGCACAGTTTGTTTCTGTTACACTAACACCCTTATGCCGATGCCGGATTAAAGGTTAGTTTAGCAACGTGGTGGTAGGTGCTTGAGGAAAGTTTCTTAGTAACTCTTTAACAGGCAGAAGGTTCCTTGAAAATCGTTGATTTTAGACTATATTTCAAACAACTAAGGTTAAATTTAAGTGTGGCCTATATTACCGCTGCCTGGTTAAGGGGTTCTATCTCCCCAAAGACGTGAGTTTATGTATCTTATCTCCGCAGGTACGTGTTCATGTTCAGAATCCCGGATCTGGCTGAGAAGTTAGCAAAGATGAACGACCTGGAGATGTTCGACCGTTCTATGCTGGTGGAAGGCAAGAACACTGTTACCAAGCAAGACCTGGAGTGCTATAAATACTGGTTTGGGAAGCCACGTGAGTATTCTTTACTCTTCTTTCTATAATTCAATATGTTTAATTTTATTAGTAATTTTCAATCAACTCAAACTTTATTAATACAATATATGTATTAGAAAATCCGAATGTTATTATAAAAAATAATCGATATATTCCCATTGTCGTGAAAAAAACAAATCAAACTTCTACAAAAAGTTTGCAAACTGCCTTTGAGACCTTAACTTACAATCCGTCTTCTTGAAGCGTATCCTGTATTAACATCGACCACAACACTGGGAGCCAAGTCTGTTACACTAGAGTGTATCAGAGCGCACCACTCTCGTGGTTGTATCGCTCTAACATCCCAGCGGCAAACGAGCTGCATTGCGGGTTTCGTTACTCTCATTTTATTGTGCAAAGGTCTTAGAAACATTGTTGGGCTCGTCAATTACTATGGCAAATGGCAATAAAAATGAAAAAAAAAATCTATCCAAAATGTCCCAATGCTAAAAATTGTTTATTTTGTAGGGAATTGATTTTTTTTCTAATAATTTACGTTTTCCTGTATTCTTGCCATGCATAGTAAAATGTGTTCATATTGACGAGCTCAAAAACGTTTTTAAGACCACTGTTGCTAGAGGTCCTTTTACACGCAGTAGGTATAGCCTACTTACTCTTTAAGAAAGTTGTTTAAGCTGTGTGAAAAGTAAGAATAATGAAAACCTTTAAAAGTGAAAGGAAGATTTAATAAAAATGCCATCAAGGAATTACATTACTATTTTTAGTACTTACTGTAAAGCGGCAGTATGAATACTTTCACGCATAAAAATCTTCAAAATAAGGTACATAATTAATGATATGAAGATTTATACATTTGTGTAGCTTAGCTTTCGGATCTCGATTTGCAATTGGAACCTGAGGGTTCGAAAGTCTTTCACGGCCTAGTTACGATGTAGGGTTAGGCATCGTGGGGAAATCCACACTGTACCAAATTTATGTGAAGTCTATAATAGCTATTTTTTCATTTTTTAAATATTTTGTTACAGTTGCCCTCACGCCACCGGTAAACTATTACCGTGCCAACTTTTCCTACGTTGTTCCACCGAAGAAACGCTGCGAGAAGCGAATTCCTTTCCTCTATGTATTGGGCCAAAATGACCTTTACATCAGTACAAAATCCATCGACCGCATGAAGGAGCATTACGCTTTCATTGAAACGGAAGTAATGCCGAATTGCAGACACTTTATTCAGCAAGAGGAGCCGGAGAAAGTTAATAAGCTTATGACCGATTTCTTCAATAGACACGGTGTTTGCTAATATTAATTTATCGGCGGTACACAAACAACCTCATGGTACTAGTCAACTTATCGTTCATCATGGTTAGACTTTTGCTTCGTCAGTATAGTACTTTAGTAAGTCTAGTGGTAGTAGGCCTATGGTACCATGATGGTTGATTGTAGACTGCTTGCCAAATTGTAAGTACGTAGGTTAAAAATAGTAGTTATACGTTTTCTGATTTTATGTTTATATTTACGTAGTAGTTATCGCTGAAAAAGTTTTTTTTAACTAACGCCGTGATGTTCAGTTGTTTTTAGAGCTTTAAAAGCTATTGTGTTAATTGCAGCGCCCCAATCGGGGCAACTAAGTTTTAAGCGCATTGTCAAATACCTACACCTGTATTTTACACTTAGTTGCAATAAAGTTTTGAATTTGAATTTGAAAATACATTCATGACTTACCAATTAGATACTTACATGTCATAACATCTCAAGATCACATATCGACTTTGAACTAGCAACAGGTCCCATATGATTTTAAAAGTTCATACAATTTTTAAAACATAAAGTACTATCTGACATAGTAATACTAATCAAACTCGTATCATACTGGCGGTTTAGATAGGTCGTATTGCCAGTTCATAGTCGATATGTACCAACCAAAGTCAAAAGTTGAAAATAAAAAAATCAAATGAAACTGTAATATTTTAAGCTTTTTATTTAAACCCTATTACGTGTTACTTATTATTAATGTGGTGACGGCGAATAGAATACATTGCGTCACCCCAGCCCCACTTTTCCCGTCGTAAGGATTGTAAGAGGCGACCGAGGGGACTCTCCAGGACGGGCAGCAGCGCTCACAAAGTAACACTGGACTAGTTCCAAGAAGACTGCCCCATGTTTAGACAGTTTGAAACTGCCCCAGGTTTAGACTGCTTGAGACTGTCCAGCAACTCCTCCCTTTCCGCGGCCCACAGCGGGCATTCCCACAAGGCATGCCGCATATTGCCGCGTCGCCTGCGGAGC
>SJJU01000705.1:0-13954 GCA_012932125.1 Conopomorpha cramerella | reverse complement strand
AGCAGGGGCCCGGACAAACCTAATGACAATCCCTGTGGGGGAGCGGCAGCGTGGTGTGGTCCCATGCTGTCGCCCAGATTAGTGACAAAGAACGGGGGACCGGGACGGGGTCCCCAAATCTAAGACGAGTCCTGCAGGACGCAGTGCGAAGGTGACACCGGTGCGTTCTTAGGAGATCCCGGAGTCACCCGACACGCACCGCCGACGACCACCGGAGGGGTTTTAGTCGGTGTGAGAGTCCGACATAACCTAGTCCCTCCCCTGGGCGACTGGGTATCCATAATGGAATTCCCCTCCGAAAAAAAAAGGTATATAATCTACAGTGTGGTACACATTCATTTGAATGAATGACACCCTGTTGACTGACTACCTATTTAGGTCAGTATGGGAAAGTCTGAAACTATAAGACATACGAAGATTTGTTCTTAGAAACCATATCGCCAATTTTGATAAAAAGAAAAACTGCATTCATACTTTATTTGAAAAAAGAACTGTATTCAGCTCGGAAATCGAACCCGGTTGCTTTGAAAAAATTAAGTTGCACTTTTCACTTTTTCTTTTTAAATACCGATTGTGTAGGTCTTAGCTGTAAATGTCTTTATGATACATGATGTTAAAAATGAATAAAATGCATTGTTTTGACCACCCTGTATAATACGTGTAAAAAGATCCCGAGCAATGGTCTTAGAAACGTTGTTGGGCTCGTGTCAATAGAACAACTTTTACTATGACGACAAAACGGAAAAATAAAACTAAAATGTTTCATTTCCATACAAAATTGTATTTTTTTTTGTTTCGGATTGAAAAAATCAGTCCACCTTGCTTGAGGGCGTCCTACACTCCATAATAATACACTTCACGACTTTTAATCCCAAGGCGGAGTAGGCAGAGGCAATTGCTTAATAAGTAAATGCCCACTGTTCACCAAGCGTATTTAACCCAACGTGACAGGGGGTGAGCCTATCGCCGTTATAGGGTTCACACAACTTGTGGTGTGCGGGTTTCATCACGATGTTGTCCTTCACCGTATTAGCGATGAGTTGCGTACATAGGCACTGAAAAAGAGTCCCGTTGGTACACGTCCAGTAGCCGGACTGGAACCTGCGACCTCCCCGGTTACATGCCAAGTATCCGACCAACTGGACCACAGACGCTGAGGTTTTAGATTTTAGTATATTTGGCATGTGAGTAGAGGTCGCTCCAGAAGGACATATACAGACCAGATTGGTGATGTCCTGACCGAAGGTGGCGTGAAAAGTACTCGAAACCGAAGGTCATGTATGAAAAGGTGTATGAATGTAGATGAAGCGAAAGGGGTATGTCAGGACCGTGACAAATGGAGATCTGTAGTCTCTGCCGCTACCCCTCTGGGAGACAGGCGTAAAGTGTATGTATGTATATTTGGCATGTTAATCGATCACAACAATATTCTGAATACATAATACGAGTATATCATGCTTGTATTACAATGTCACACGTCATTTGTAATAGTGATCACAATAAAACGCCGCAGCGCCCTCTCGCAGACCCGCGAGCATTGTCTCTTTACGACAGTACGGCACGACATTACTATGTTTGGGAATATAAGGAACGTGCACTTCGATGGTGCTGCCAACTGGTGTCATCAATTTGAAAGTTTTACCCTAGTTTAATATTTGACATTTAACCTACAATACGAGTAAATAAACATAATTTTATAAGTGAAAATACATATGATATACATAATCATTGTTGCATTCCTGAATGTACCAACACATAAAAAAATGCAGTAAATCAAATGGCGTAAAATTTTATTAATTTCCGACAACTTTCCAATTTTCTTTGTGCTTGTGAAAAATGGCAAAAATGGATAAACGCAGTACAAAAACATACGCAAGTATCAGTTTCAAAAGAATTTAGAAATTACTAATGATTTAATTAATTACTTAAAATAACTAGGTAGGTACGTTTTGTAGTTAGTATTTACGACTTTTGTATGTAAACATAACCTTTAAATCTGTTTACAACAAACATTCGAATAATAAATTTAAAAAAAATACACTTCATGCCTTTAATCCCAAAGCGGGGTGCCTACCATGCGGGGAGGTACTTGCTAAAGCAAATACCCACGGGTCACCAAGCGTATTTAACCCAACGTGACAGGGGGTGAGCCCATCGCCGTTATAATCATTCGATTTTTTAGTGAATGGCTTCCATCTAAAAATACAACAAAATGCAGTAATTTTCACGTCGTAAAGATTGGCAATTTTTGTCTGGGCGACAATTTTTACCAATTGTCACAATATCATTTTTGTCATGAGTTTTCTCTTCAACATCTAAGACGTGGCCTCAAAGAGCTTTTCACCTTTTAATATATTTTTACCACGTTGTCGATCATTATTAATTGCTCTTAACCCATATTGTATAAGTTTAATCATCTTAAAAAATGATATTTGTTTTTTTTTATTGTACGTGCACGATGACAGGTCTGATAAGTATCCTATATTGTCCGCATGGTGTCTCTTCTGTCGCAGTAGTGCTGCCACCTATAGTTGACATAGGTGGCAGACAGCCTTAATAAACCTAAATCTCCAGATCCCATAGTCGGCTCCTACGTCATGTCAGGAAGAGCATCAGCTGCCCAGCTGATGCATTCTATTATATTTACATCCAAGATAAGCATGAGACGCGTGGGTGTTATGCGTTAATTCAATGAAAGTGTATGGTTCCATTTAGTTCCTGGGTGTGTGATGGACGGCTTTCGTCGTGCTATGAATTTTTAAATGTAAACTAACATTTAAAATTATAGTCACGTAGTGAGTTCATTTTTACCAGGTGTTTTACATATATAGCATAGTTAGTACGAAACATGCCGATTTCGTAATTTAAGTTTTGTATCTTTTATTTATGTTAAGGTTCAATTTCATAAAATGACACATTTTGTTTTGTGTCACTTTTGTTCTAACTGTGCGTATATAGGTTTCCTTTTCAGAGCACATGTGCGCTTCGCAACGCTATTTCAACGATTAGTCGTTAGGAAAAAAAAATACACTTCACGCCTTTTAATCCCAAAGCGGGGTAGGCAGAGGCACTTGCTAAAGCAAGTACACACGGTTCACGCGCGCGTATTTAACCCAACGTGACAGGGGGTGAGCCCATCGCTGTTATAGGGTTCACACACCGTCACGTAAGGAAAAGTCGTTAGGAAAACTCGTTTAATAAAATGTTTATAAACGACGACCGTCAACGATGGTGAAAGGATCTTGTTGGGAACCTTTTTATATATATTTTTTTTTTTATTATGTACATAGCTTGTCAATGTCTTACGTTAAATAAATGTCTTTTACCAACAACAACAAATGGTGTCAGAAGTGTTTTTATCTAAGTGAAGTGGAAATCTGATAAAATGTTAACGCGATCTAAATCTCGAACCCAACCGGAGCAATCCAAAGCACCAAGAGCTGGCGACGGCTCGGGCGTCTCTCGTTCGGGAGCTTCCACCTCTTCGTCGGCCACAGTCAGAGCGCGCGTGTTGGCTGCGGAAGCCGCACATCAGCGACGCCTCGCCGACCTAGAGCGCGAAGCCCTTGTTGCCGAGCGACAGGAGCGCGAGCGTGTACTAGCCGCCGAGCGTGAAGTGGCTGAAGCCGAGCACCGAGCCCAAATCGCCGAATTAGAAGCGGAGAGTCGCAGCTCAACGCGTAGTCAGCAGCACTCTCGCACATCAACGCGCAGTCGGAAGCACGCTCGTGTAGGTGAATGGTTGGACCAACAGGTAAGTACCGCATTACCAGATACTCATGACGTTACGACTACGTCAGCACCCTTGCTCCCCCAGGCACTCGCGGGTACGCAGAACGTGACGCATCATGATCCAAGCTTCATTCCCACTTCACATAACCCGATCCATCAAGGCGATCATCCTACCGGAACGCCCGAAGCTCATTTAATACCGGACACTGGGTGCGAGTCTGCCTTTAACCCGCAGACCGCCCCCCTTTTTGTGTTTCAGAGTAGGCATCATGAGAGCGCGTTCCCTCAATCGGTGGCCTATGTCGATGGTCCCGCAGGTCAGCCTGCGAGAACCCGCGCTACCGAGCATGGTGCAAGAACGTCCCCACACGCCGTGAACCTGCCGGCGACGGACATCCTGCACCTAGCCAAGGCGATATCCAAAATCGCTACCAAACCCTCAAGTGGTAAAGGGTTGCCGCTCCCCACTTTTGATGGGAGACCAGCCGATTGGCTTCTTTTTAAAAAAATATATAATGATACTAGCCCTACATTCACACCCGCGGAGAACATAGCTAGGATCCACTCCGCCCTACGAGGCCCTGCACGTGACAGTGTGGCAGTACTGTTGGCAGCCGCGCGTGATCCCGCGGAGGTCATTTACGCTCTCGAGACCGCCTTTGCTAGGCCAGAGCATATAATTTTGACAGAATTGGCTATTATTCGGTCACTACCTAAGCTGTCAAATCTCGAGGGCACCAAGGAGCTTAACGTCTTTGCCTGCAAAATACGCAACTCCGTTGAAATCGTGCGTTTGCTTAATCGCCCAGAGTATTTGGCATCACCTGAGCTGTCGAATGAAATCGTAGGTAAACTCACCCCACTATTACGATCGCGTTGGTCGGATTTCGCTAGCAGCAGGGAGTCTACTAATCCTAACGCCTTCCGCCTGGAACTACTGTCGCAATTTCTTAGCAGAGAAGCGGACCTTCGTGCCAAATATGAGTGCGTAAGTCTTGTTACAAAAAATGACTGTCGCGATTCCCGTGATAAAAGTAGACATGTGCCCTGTCACGTCGCAGCGGTAGATGAGCCCTTTGAAAATCGTAGTAATTCTTGCCTTTTTTGTAACGTGAATACGCACGAGGTACGAACATGTTCGAAGTTTGCTGCAATTCCTGTAGAAAAAAGATGGGACTGGGTTGTGCGAAATAAAGTCTGCTACAAATGTTTTGGTAAAGCTCATTACTTCCGACGTTGCAAGAAGTTCACTTGTAAGATTAACTCATGCGGTAGCAAGTTCACCCACCACACACTCCTGCACAGAAACAATCAAGGCGATAGGGTCCAGCCCGTCGCTCATATGGTGGTAGGTGATGCAGTTTTGCAGGCAGAAGAGACCCGAGTGAACGAAGATCAGACCGCCGCGCCGGACATGGTGGTGGCGCACAACTATCTCCCGTGCACGCAACTGAGACCCCTTCTGAAGGTAATCCCAGTAACAGTTGTCGGCCCTAAGGCTAGTCGTGACATATATGCCCTCTTAGATGACGGCTCTACTGCTACGTTATTAGACTCCTCTGTGGCTGCGGCCATAGGAGTTAGTGGAAGAACTTCCCAGATAAGAGTTGCAGGCGTAGGAGGAATGATTAAAGACGTAGAAGTTAGCCACGTGACAATGACTGTCAAAGGTCAACACACAGCCGAATCATTCCAGCTCTCAAATGTCAGGACTATTCCCAACTTGGCTTTAAGCGGACAAACAGTTAGGTCGGAAGATTTATCTGCTTTCGCTTTCCTATCCGATTTAGTCCCAGTTTTGAGTTATAACGAAGTTAAACCTTTATTATTGATAGGAGTTGACAATTGGCGTTTGATGTTGCCACAGGAAGTCCGACATGGATCCCCTAAGGAACCAGTAGCGGTACGTACTATGTTAGGCTGGGTGGTTTACGGTTCTTTGAACACCGCCCCTTCCTCAATTATACGTGTTAACAATTGTGTTATAGAAAATTCATTAGATGCGCAGCTGAGGGAGTATTTCCGTTTAGACTCCATAGGGATCTCCAAAACGGAATATGTGCCAGAGCCAGATAAAAGGGCGATAAAAAATTCTGAATGATACTACCCGTAGGCTACCTTCGGGAAGATTTGAAACCGGCTTACTATGGAAGGTAGATAATCCCGTTCTGCCGGACAGTCTGGCCTTGGCACGTAGTCGATTCTCTAGTCTTGAGAAGAAAATGGAGAGGGACCAGGCCTACGGTGACGCCTACCGGTTATTTATCCGCGGAATCTTAGAAAAGGGATTTGCAGAAATCTGCACCGTTGAACCTCCAACGTCATCTAAGGTCTGGTACCTCCCGCACTTCGGGGTCCTACACCCACAGAAGCGTAAATTGCGCGTTGTCCACGACGCCGCTGCTGTATCCATGGGTGTGAGCCTAAACTCGTTCCTACTACAAGGCCCGGATTTACTTCAACCCGCCTTAGCTGTTTTGATGAGGTTTAGGGAAGGTGCGGTAGCCCTTAATGCCGATATCCGTGAAATGTACCCGCAGACCAAAATTCGTGTTGGTGATAGAGACGCACAGAGATTTTTATGGAGAGACTACCCTTCCCAAGAAATTAAGGTTCTTCGTATGTCATCGTTAATGTTCGGTGCGACGTCAAGCCCCTTTACCGCGATGTTCTTAAAGAACCGAAATGCTGAGGAACACAAAGCTGAATTTCCAGCCGCGGCCCGGGCTATAATAGAGGATCATTACATGGATGACTATTTAGGAAGTGTTGATTCAGTAGAAGAAGCTGCTTCACTTGCGGCCGACATTGTCCACGTTTATGCTCAGGCCTGTTTGGAAATGCGATCATGGGTCTCGAACCGCAAGAAAGCACTTTCTTTACTGCCTCCCGATCTATGTGCTCTCACAGATGGCACTAAAGTTACTGTACGCGTACTTGGAGTCACATGGAACGTGGAGATGGACACTTTACTCTTTCCTCATGTAAAACCTTATGAAATATCCACCAAACTTACAAAGCGGTTAGCCTTATCGTACTTAATGAGCATTTACGATCCATTAGGCATTCTAACTCCTGTCATTATCAAGGGTCGTATAATATTCCAACAAACGTGGAAGGTCGCCGTTGGTTGGGATCAGGAGCTCCCGGGTAATATAGCCGAAAAATGGAATGCCTGGTTCTGCGACTTATCGAACCTAGCTTCTGGTAGCATCTCTCGTCATTACCTAAACGGGAAGAAGGCAGTTTCTCGCGAACTGCACGTTTTCGCAGACGCCAGTGAGGCAGCGTTTGCTTGTGTAGCTTATTGGCGTGTTGTTTGCGAGGACGGCAGTGTTTTGCTGTCACTAATTGGGGGCAAAGCACGGCTGTCACCACTGAAGCCAGTATCTATCCCGCGGTTAGAGTTGCAGGCCGCACTGATAGCGGTACGGTTCGGCAATTATGTAAAGGAGGCACACAAGCAAAAGCCGTCGAGGGTATGTTTTTGGTCGGACAGCGTAACGGTTTTGAAATGGTTGCGTAGCGACGCTCGCACGTTCAAACCCTTTGTGGCCCACCGAATTGGAGAGATATTGGACTCGACAGCACCCAAGGACTGGAGATACGTTCCCAGCGCATTGAACGTTGCGGACGACGCTACGCGCACCAACAAGAAGTTTGATGCTTCTTCGCGGTGGTTTTTGGGCCCTTCTTTTTTGCTACAGCCGCAATCAGAATGGCCAAAAAACCCGTCAGATGTAGAGTCATCTCACTCATTAACTTCACCACTCACACCAGCCCTGAGTGAGACAAGAAAGAAGTTCCTTATGGACCCAGAGTTGGTGCTTGTCATTAACACGCAAGAGATGAGTCTGCCAATACTACCCAATCCCGCCCGGTTTAGCGGATGGTTACGTCTCTTGCGTGCTACTGCAAGAACAATTTTGTATTGCAAAGTTTTTAAGTCATTGTTGAATAGAGACTCAAGTCAAACTTCTCTCTCCAGATCGTCCCCAAGCGGATCGCTCCTATCCCTGTCCGCCGAAGAAGTCATTCAAGCAGAACGTCGGCTTCTTTTAAGAGTACAGTTAGAGTCATTCAAGTCGGATTACGCGTTGATAAAAAGTGGACTGCCGCACTCTAAAAGCGGTCGACTAAAACATGTAAGTCTCCACATCGATGATCACGGCTTATTACGTTTGCACGGACGGATACCCCTAGCGCAAGACGTTACTCTGGAGAAGAACCCTATTGTGTTGGACGGGAAGCACCGAATCGTTCGTCTGTTAATCGACAACTACCATCGCAACGCTGCCCATGCCAACAGCGAAACAGTAGTAAATATTCTACGACAAGGATATTTCATTCTTGGCCTACGACCAGCCGTGAAGTACGTCGCCAATCATTGTCAAATATGCACCATAAGGAAGGCCAAACCACTGAACCCACCAGTTGGAGATCTACTCCTTGAACGGTTATCTCATCATAAAAGACCTTTTACTCACGTGGGGCTCGATTATTTTGGCCCAATAACAGTAGCGGTGGGAAGACGCACCGAGAAGCGCTACGTGGCCCTCTTTGCATGCCTGACGGTGCGTGCTGTCCATCTGGAGATCGTCGCCTCCCTATCGTCAGACTCCGCAATAATGGCGATTCGAAGATTTGTCTCCAGGAGGGGAAATCCGCACACCATATATTCAGACAATGGTACAGCCTTTATTGGAGCAAGCAGGGAGATGAAGAAACTATTTGATATTCCCGTGCAGGACTTTGTCTCCAACCATAAGATTAACTGGAAATTTATCCCGCCGGCCGCCCCTTTTATGGGAGGGTCCTGGGAACGAATGGTGCGTAGCATCAAGACCGCACTGCGTGTGACGTTGACAGAACGCTCTCCCAAGGACGAAATATTGGCCACATTGCTGTTGGAGGCGGAATCATTGGTCAACTCGAGGCCGCTCATACATGTCCCTGTTGATCCCTTGACTGAAGAGGCACTGACGCCTTTCCATTTCCTATTGGGCACAGGATCACCTTATACTACACTGGCTACCGTCGAAGACGCAGATCTGGTGCATAGGGCCGACTACAGAAAAGGTCTTAGACTGGCAGACCACTTCTGGGCGCGGTGGACAAGAGAGTACTTGCCCACATTGATACCGCGCACGCCCACCCGCGAGCGTTCACGACCGGTTCAGATTGGGGACGTCGTGATTTGAAGTGATGGCAAGATCTACACACTTCCCCCTCCACTCTCGACGCGCTCGGATCACAATCAGTGCGCTCGTACTAAATATTTCTTTTTTGATATCTTAATTACATCTAAAGTTCATAGTAAGTGGTTTCAGCTGTGTGTTGGTGCTGGCAGGTAGTGTAGTGCTATTATTTATTGGATTTCAGTGTGTAAAAGGATCTGGTAAGCGAAATTAAAATTTTATTTTTCCGTTGATAAACAATTTTGTAAGTAGAGGGTAGTTTTAAGTATTAGGCGTTGTTTGTTTTAGTTGGTTTTTAGGGCCTAAATAACGATGTCTCGACCAAATCGTGATCCCCCCGACCGAGGGGGGACACTATTCCAATCATTAAATGACGAATCATTAAATCATACGCCCGTTAACGCCGCGAAAAGAAATATATCCCAACGTTCACCCGCCGACCTCTCGCCAACTTCCGCCGAAAAACGTCCTGCTATTGCCCCGCGATTCGCCGACGAATACGAAAATGATTATTGTTCCCTTGTTTCCGAAGCATCCCGTTGCCTCGAAAATATTAATAAAATAATTAGCGACCAGTCAACGCGTTTAACAATTAACCATAAATCGGCAATTATGGATTTAACCCAAAAAGTTACCGGAATCGTCTCGCGCCTAGCCATCAAATCGTCAGTAAACGAAACGAAATTAGCCAAAGCTGAACGCGACCTTTTAATCTGCTCAAAAATAACAGCTGCGGGTCCTGCTAGCCAACCTACCTATAGCTATGCAGACACCCTAAACCTACGTCTGCCAAAAAGAGCGGAACCCGTAGCCGCGCGTAACCCGGCACCGTGCCTCATCGCGTACCCTACTCCGGAATGTTCGGAAACAATAAAAACATCATCAGCTACCAAACAGGCCTTAAAAACTGCATTAAAACCATCGGACGGTTTTCAAATAGTGGGCTTAAAAAAAACCGCAAACGCCGGCGTTGTACTTCGCGTCTCAAGTCAAAGCCAAATTAAAAAACTACAGGCCGTCGACGCGATTAAACAGGTAGGTCTCCGTCTTGAAAAACCAAAGGGTAGGAAGCCGCGAATTTTAGTCAAAGATGTACCGGCACATCTAACGGACTCCCAATTCTTAGAATGCTTATACGCGCAAAATATAAAGGTGGCATGCCTATAACCGCGGCTGATTTCTGTAAACAAACAAGAATAGTGCGCCGTCGCCGGGGTGATAACAACACAAACTGGGTAGGTATAGAAATCGAACCTAGTGTCCGGAAACACCTAATTCTAAAAGACAAAATATTTATCGAATATGGGTCTTGCCGCTTTATCGACGATATAGAAATAGTTAGGTGTAGGAAATGCCAACAATATGGTCACGTTCAAAAGTTTTGTTCCGAAATAAACCCTACGTGTGGTCATTGCGCCGAATCTCACGACACTAAGGCATGCCCCAACTTTACCAAATCTACTTTTAAACCGTGCTGCGCGCCGTGTAAAAGATATAAAAAAACACACGATCATAGCGTAGGTTCGCCAGAATGTACAACCTATAAATTTAAAATTGAACAGTTAGTTTTAAATACTATATATGATGGCTAGTTTAGTAATAGGACAGCTAAATTTACATAATTACGTAACAGCAACAAATGAGTTAGACCGCCTTATAGTCGAACATAAATTAGACGTAGTTTTAATACAGGAACAATATCAGCGATCTCTTAGTCACAATAAAGTTATCCAGCTAAATAAACAATCACGTGCGGGTATATACGTTTGCACTAAGTCCAAAAATATAGCTGTAACGTCTTTAACACACTTAAACACCACTCATTGTGCCGTCGCGGAAATCACCATCTCTTCGCGTAGTATTTATGTAATTAGCTGCTACTTTCAGTATTCGCACACGGCTGACCCTTACATACATCAGCTTAGAAATATCCTCCAAGCGTTGCGAGGGAGGAGGGTTATCATCGGGGCTGACGTTAACGCCTCTTCACCGCTTTGGTACGGAAGACTTCGGCCATCCGATGCCGTCCGTAGGAAAGCGGTGGAGGAATTCATTGCGGAGATGAACCTTGTCATTCACAATACTCCCCAAGCACCACCTACTTATTCTAGCTCGACTGGCGAATCAAGTATAGATCTTACTTTAACTAGTGGCAATGTTCACTTGCTAGATTGGACGGTACACCCCGAAGCTTCGTGTAGTGACCATCGGCTGATAGTGTATGGGGTTTCTCTTGGTTTGACAAGCTGTACACCGGAGTATCTAGACTACACCTATAGAGTACGGACCCAGGACTTAGATTTTTTCAGTAATTTATTTAGTTGTAATTCTAACGATTTTGATAATAATAACTTAAGTGCTTCGGAGTGTGCTGAAGCTCTGACAAATAATTTTATCTACTGTGCCGATGTTGCCTTTGGGCGTAGAGAGGTAACCCGAACACGTAGATGTGAGTGGTGGAATAATCTTTTAGTTAGACTACGTAGGGTGCTCAGATCCGCGAGGAGAAAATTTAATCTAATAAAAAAACGACAAATTACCGACGATAGATACAACGCCGCGCTCACCGCTCTGCGTGTTGCTAGGTCGCACTACCGAGCGGCGGTTGAAAGGTCCAAACGTAATTTACTTCAATCTGTTGTAGCTCGGTTTGAAAAAGAAGGCCCATGGTCACCTATTTATCAGGAATATAAAGCAAATAAAAAAATTGAGTTAGCGTATTTCTCTAACATCCAGTCGGGTACTACGCATTCGCTGAGCATCAGCGAGACTGCAAACACAATCCTGAACACCTTGTTACCCGACGACGACACAACAAACGATAATGACCTGCATAAATTGATAAGGGAATGCGCTAATACATTACCAAATACTTCACACTCCGCGTTACCAACAATAACAGATTTTTTGAACATTGTAAAAACACTACCTAGGAACAAAGCCGCGGGAGAAGACAAAATTTCAAACACAATGATAAAAGCCGCCGTTAAAACTTCGGGACATCAAATATTACACGTATATCAACGATGCATAGCGGAGGGCGTCTTCCCGGCGTTGTGGCGTCGAGCGTTAGCTAAACTCATACCTAAAGCCGGAGACAAACCACCTAACGACCCAAAGGCTTATAGATTAATATCTCTTCTATCAGCGCTAGGCAAGCTGCTCGAAAGACTCGTAGTACCGTTACTGGTACCGGGCGGAGTCTCCTTCCATGAACAGCAGTTTGGCTTCACTGAAGGTAAATCGACGATCGACGCGGCAATCTCGGTGAGACGTCAAGTAGAACAAAGTAACTCAAAATACGTTTTAGGTATTTTTCTCGATATCGCAGGCGCGTTCGACAATTTATGGTGGCCAATTTTGTTAATCAAATTAAAAAACCGGGGCTGTTACAAAAATATATATTCACTTTTAATTTCGTACTTTGAACATGGGTCTACTAAAATAAAATTCGGAAGCAACTATTGTCAAAAAGCGCTTACACGTGGATGTCCGCAGGGTTCAGTCATCTCGCCTTATATGTGGAATATAGGGTTTGATGACTTCCTGGAGACACCGTTACCACCTGGGTGTTCTCTGACCGGATACGCAGATGATGGTTTGCTCTTAATACAAGGTAACACGCGCCGTCAACTAGAATCAGCAGCCGATATAAGTTTAAAGAGAATCGCCGACTGGGGAGAACGTAATAAACTCAATTTCGCGCCAACAAAGACCTTTCAACTCATACTTAAGGGAAACCTTAAGGTCCCGCCCTCAGTCAAATTTAAAAATATTAGAATTAGTTCTCGGAACACTGTACGCTATTTAGGACTTATATTAGAAAAAAACTTTAGCTTCCTCGAACATATTAAACAAATCGGTGAAAAAGCAAAAACAAATTTCATGGCAATATCTAATATATCGCTCCCGACGTGGGGGATAAAATTTCGTAATCTTAAATTAATTTATGTCGCAACTTACTTAGGGACCATTACCTACGGCGCCGCGGCTTGGGCTGATAGAACCTTTATTTGGGAGGCTCGGCGTAAACTCCTTCAGAGTCAACGGTTGGCACTTATTTTCCTCTGTAAGGCTTATAGAACCGTCAGCACAGACGCCTTACCAGTACTGGCTGGGGTGCTACCCGTTGACCTTGAAATACAACGTAGAGCATCTCTGTTCTACAGCTCCAAAGAAATCACTAAACCAGACTTCGTTCAACAAAGAAACACGCGTAACATTAAAGAACTTTTCAAAGCTCCTAAATTAGTTCAAAATAACATTATTTCGGAATGGCAAAAACGATGGGACTCTACGACCAAAGGTAGACATCTGTATCAGTTTTTTCCTTCAGTAGTAGATAGATTACAAAAAACTTGGATAGAAATAGATCATTTTGTAGCCCAATTTTTAACTGGACATGGAAATTTCAAACAAAAACTTCACTCAATGACATTAGTTCCTTCGCCTTACTGCGAATGTTCTAATATTAACAATAACGTTGATCAAACAGCTCACCATATCCTCTGGGAATGTGAGCTTTGGACTGAAGAGCGTAATTTAATGTTAAATGGACTGATAGACTTATCTGGGCCCGTATATTATCCGGACCTTGTCAAAAACTTGAGGAACTACCGCGCTTTTAGACGATTTACTGAACAGTATTATTGGAAAAATAATAAATAGCTGATAGGGCCTTAGCAGTAGGTTAGAACGTCAGCTCCGCTAGGTTTAGTCCTCCGCTTTCACCCGTGGTGCTCTCCCGAAAGGCAATTTGTGCCTCGATTGTAATAATGCTGTCTCCCACTATTTAGGTTAGGGAAGTCAAAAAAAAAAATCATATGTATGCATTGCAATGCAGCGCATATATGTATTTTTTCTTCTTATTTCTATACCGTCTTTAGTTTAATAACTATGTGGGATCCAAGACAGAAGGCTAGGCCCCCCCGGGATCTAGCCCAGTCGTCACTGATTGAGCTCTTGTCTATTCTGGATGCCGCTGTAGATCCTGGCTCTAACAGGAATCACAGTGGTGGGAAAGA